>JARQOD010001419.1:0-98703 GCA_033576555.1 Oophaga sylvatica | reverse complement strand
CTGGTCTTTAAAAGGGATATTTTCCTCGGGGTTTTTCCGGGTGATCAATTGTTCTGGTCTAATCCTTTTTTCCAGTTTCCCTTGTGCCTGCTGTGTCGTGTCTGATCTCCTGCTAAAGATAAGAATTTCTTCTTTTGTGTTTGTGCTGTATTTTTGCTTTTTGTCCTGCACTTTTTGGGGGGGGCCTTTCGGGTCCCCCCCGGGGGGTTTTTGCCCTCTCGGTTTGTTCAGCCATGATTTTTTTTACTTTTGTTTTTTTCCATTTTTCTTCAGTGGCTGCTTTTTGTTTTTGTTACACCGAGAACTAATTTAGGGGGTAGGGGGGTGTATTCGGGTGTTTTTAAAATTAGTAGAGTTGGTGCTTTTAGGGTTTTCGGGGATTGCAGAAAAGTCCCCTTCCCTTTCTTTTCTTTTTTTAATAGTTTGGGCCCCACTTTTGTCATCTTTTTCTTTCTGTGCAGTTTTCCCCTCTTGTCTAACCGCCATTACATTTTTTGGGGGCTTTCTATTATCTTTGGGGTTTGCTCCGGGCAGATTTTTTTCCATTTCTATCTTTAGGTAGTTAGTTTCTCGGGCTGTGAAAGGTTAGGCCCAAACGTAAAACGCCCCCACGCTGCCTCTAGTTGTGGTGGTTAGTCAGGGTATGCAATCTAAAAAGATTCCAACAGCTTGGGTATTGCCTTTTTTACCTGCATCCTCAGTACCGAAACAAAACGTATCAACGGCCCAGAAAAAATTGAAAATTTGTAGGGTTTACTCACAGAAGGGAAAAAAATTTTGAAAAAAAAAAAAAAAAAAAGTTGTCAGAGATTTTTTTCTGTTTTTCTTTTTTTTCCCTGTTTTTTTGGGGTGTGGGGGGGATTTTTTCTCCAAATGGATTTTTTGCACAGTTGTCTGGCCGTGGGGGATCAGTTTCCCCTGAGGTGGAGTATTGCTTCTATTTTTGCGGGGTTTCCCTGTTGTGGAACTGGTTTCCCCATGCCAGATTTGTTTTTAGGGGATCAGCTAAATTTCAGAATTTCAAAAAATAATTGCAAATTGTTTTTTGCCTTAAAATCTAAGTCCTCAGGAAACGCAGCGCAGCAGGTTCAAATTATCATTCTCTCCTGCGCGGCGATCCTCAGGATTGGGCTTTTTCCCTGATACCTGGGGATCCTGTTTTGAGTGATGTTGATGCATTTTTTCAGGCTTTTGGGGTTATTGTACGATGAGCCTAATGTCACTGATCAAGCTGAAAAGCCTTGTTGGCATTAAATCAGGGCTTGATGACGCTGAGTTATACTGTCAGAGATTCCGTAGGTGGGCAGTCCTGACCAAATGGAATGACGACGCTTTGGCGGCCCTTTTCCGGAAGGGTCTGTCAGATAATGTAAAGGATGTTATGGTGGGATTCCCTGTCCCCTCTGGTCTCAATGATTCTATGTCATTAGCGATTCAAATTGACAGACGTTTGCGTGAGCGGAGAAGTTTGCGTGGAGTGGTGTTGCCTTGTGAACCTGCTTCTGAGCCCATGCAGTGTGATGGAGTGGTGTCTGCGACACAGCATCATGAGTTTCAAAGGCGCAATGGGTTATGTTTCTACTGTGGTGATGCCTCTCATGCTATTTCAGTCTGCCCTAAGCAGGGAAGACGTTTTGCACGCTCAGTTGTCTTGGGTAGTGTTCAGACTAAGTTTTTATTAACTGTCACTCTGATATGCTCTCTGTCCTCATTTTCTGCTCAGGCTTTCGTTGATTCTGGAGCAGCTATTAACCTGATGGATTATGATTTTGCTAAACGTTGTGGGTTTCCCTTGATACCCCTACAGAAGTCTATTCCCCTACTAGGGATCGATTCTACCCCTTTGGCTGAGAATAAACCCCAGTTTTCTACTCAGGTGATAATGAGGGTTGAACCTGATCACCAGGAGTGCTGCAATTTTTGGTTCTATATAATCTGCATGACATTATCGTGCTGGGTTTCCCTTGGTTACAGTCTCATAATCCTGTTTTGGATTGGAAATCTGTGTCTGTAACCAGTTGGGGCTGCCAATGTGTTTAATACCAACACTCCTGTTTTTTCTGCCTTCCCCCAGGCTCAGGATGTTCCTGACTTTGTGATTGATTTTTCTGATGTGTTTAGCGAAAGTAAATCTGCATCCTTGCCTCCCATAGGAGCTATGACTGCGCTATTGAATTAGTGCCGGGTAGTAAATTCCCTAAAGGTCGCCTTTTTAACTTGTCTGTACCTGAACATGAAGCTATGCGGTCTTATATCAAGGAATCATTGGAGAATGGTCATATCAGACCATCCTCTTCACCCTTAGGTGCCGGTTTTTTCTTTGTGGCCAAAAAAGATGGTTCATTAAGGCCGTGTATTGATTATCGTCTCTTGAACAATATTACTGTGAAATATCAATACCCGTTACCCTTGATTTCTGACCTGTTTTCCAGGGTGAAAAACGCTACTTGGTTTACCAAGCTTGACCTCAGGGGGGCGTATAACCTTATTCGCATTAAGCACGGGGATGAATGGAAGACGGCATTCAATACCCCTGAAGGGCATTTTGAGTACCTAGTGATGCCCTTTGGGCTCACTAATGCTCCTTCCGTCTTCCAGTCCTTCATGAATGACATTTTCAGGGATTTTGTGGACAAATTTCTGATTGTTTATTTGGATGATATCTTGATTTTTTCTAATGACTGGGACTCTCATGTGAAACATGTTCGAACTGTATTCCAGATTTTGAGAGAGAATGCTCTGTATGTGAAGGGATCAAAGTGTCTTTTTGGCGTACAGAGGATCTCATTTCTGGGATTCATTTTGTCCCCATCTGTTATTGAAATGGACCCGGTCAAGGTTCAGGCCATCTGTGATTGGGTCCAACCTACTTCATTAAAGGCTCTTCAGAGATTTTTTGGTTTTGCCAATTTTTATCGTAAATTTATTGGTAATTTCTCGGTTATTGTTAAACCATTAACTGATTTGACCAGAAAGGGTTCTGATGTGGTGAATTGGCCTCCTGAGGCAGTCTCTGCATTTCAGGAACTTAAGCAGAGATTCACTTCTGCTCCTGTTCTACGGCAGCCTGATGTTTCTCTGCCATTTCAGGTGGAGGTTGATGCCTCTGAAATTGGGGCAGGTGCCGTTTTGTCCCAAAAAGATCCAGAGACCTCTAAAAGTAACCCTTGTGCCTTTTTCTCTCGAAAATTTTCTCCTACTGAACTTAATTATGACGTGGGTAATCGGGAGTTATTGGCCATGAAGTGGGCTTTTGAAGAGTGGAGACATTGGCTGGAGGGAGCCAAACATCAGGTGGTGGTCCTTACGGACCATAAGAATCTGGTCTATCTGGAATCTGCCAAGCGACTCAATCCTAGACAGGCCAGGTGGGCCTTGTTTTTCACACGTTTTAATTTTGTGGTTTCCTTTCTTCCTGGCACTAAGAATGTTAAGGCGGATGCCCTCTCGAGGAGTTTCCTTGCGGACTCTCCTGAGTTATCTGATCCTTCTGTTATTTTGAAAGAGGGTGTAGTTCTTTCCGCCATCTCGCCCAATTTGAGACTTGCTCTGGAGGGGTGTCAGGAGGATAGGCCCGAGCGCTGCCCTGTTGGAAAATTGTTTGTCCCGGACCAATGGAAAAAGAGTGTGATGTCTGAGATTCATTTTTCCGCATTGGCTGGGCATCCCGGAATTTTGGTACCAGAGACTTGGTTAGTCGGTCCTTTTGGTGGCCTACCTTGTCTCGTGATGTCAGGGAATTTGTGCAGTCCTGCGGGACTTGCTCTCGCTCCAAGCCTTGCTCTCGTTCTAGTGGTTTGTTGATGCCATTGCCTGTGCCCAAGAGGCCATGGACCCATATCTCTATGGATTTCATTTCCGATCTTCCTGTTTCTCAGAGAATGACCACCATCTGGGTAATTTGTGATAGGTTTTCCAAAATGATACATCTTGTGCCATTACCTAAGTTGCCTTCCTCCTCTGAATTGGTGCCGTTGTTCCTTCAGCACGTGGTTCGTTTACACGGCATTCCTGAGAACATTGTGTCTGACAGAGGAGTCCAGTTTGTTTCCAGATTTTGGAGGACTTTTTGTTCTAAACTGGGTGTTCAATTGTCTTTCTCCTCGGCATTTCATCCTCAGACCAATGGTCAAACTGAGAGAACAAACCAGACATTGGAGACTTATCTAAGATGCTTTGTGTCTGCTGATCAGGATGACTGGGTCTCTTTTTTGCCTTTGGCTGAGTTTGCTCTTAATAATAGGGCTAGCTCTGCCACTTTGATGTCTCCGTTTTTCTGTAATTCTGGTTTCACCCTCGATTTTCTTCAGGACAGACGGAGGCTTCTGTCTGTCCAGGTGTTGACTCTGTTGTGGAGCGTATGCAACAGATTTGGGACCAGGTAGTGGAGAGGTTGTCCCTCTCTCAGGAGAAGGCCCAGCGGTTTGCTAACCGGCATAGGACTGATGGTCCTCGGTTTAAAGTGGGGGACTTGGTCTGGTTGTCCTCAAAGAATATTCCTATGAGAGTAGCATCTCCTAAATTTAAGCCTAGGTTCATTGGACCTTATAAGATCATGGAGATTATTAATCCTGTTTCTTTTCGTTTGCTTCTTCCAGGGACATTTAAGATCCATAACGTGTTCCACAAGTCCTTGTTGAAGAGGTTTGTTGAGCCAGTGGTTCCTGCTGCTGTGCCTCCTGACCCTGTTTTGGTTGAGGGCAATCTGGAGTATGTGGTTGAGAAAATATTGGATTCTCGTTTTTCTAGACGGAAACTCCAGTATTTGGTTAAATGGAGAGGTTATGGTCAGGAAGACAATTCTTGGGTGTTTGCTTCGGACATCCATGCTAGGAGACTTATCCGTGCGTATCATAGAACTCATCCTGACCGACCTGGTTGCTCAAATGAGGGTTCGGTGACCCCTCCTCAAGGGGGAGGGTACTGTTGTGAATGGGTTTGAGATGAGTTCTGAGCAGAGGCTCCCTCTGGTGGTTACAAGCGGTGCTAGTGAAGATTGTGAGGACTGGGAATCAGGTGTTACTGACTGGTCTTATATAAGGGAGTCATTTTCCCATCAGGGTTGCCGGTGATCAATTGTTCTGGTCTGAATCCTTCTTTCCAGTTTCCCTTGTAGCCTGCTGTGTCGTGTCTGCATCTCCTGCTAACAGATAAGACATTATCTTCTTTTGTGTTTGTGCTGTATTTTTGCTTTTTGTCCTGCACTTCTGTGGGGGCCTTCAGGGTCCCCTCCGGGGGCTTTTGCCCTCTCGGTTTGGTTCAGCCACTGAGTTTTTTACTTTTGCTTTTTCCAGTTTTTTCAGTGGCTGCTGTTTTGATTTTGTTACACCAGAGAACTAATTTAGGTGGTAGAGGTCGTGTGATCTCAGGTGATTTTGAAATTAGTAGAGTTGGTGCTTTTCAGGGTTTTCTGGGATTGCAGTAAGTACCCTTCCTATCCTTTTCTATTTAGATAGTTTGGGCCCCAGCGTTTGCTCATACTATTTTCTTTCTGTGTCAGTATTTCCTCTTGTCTAACCGCCATTACATGTTTGGGGGCTTTCTATTATCTTTGGGGTTCTGCTCCGGGGCAGATAGCTTTCCTATTTCTATCTTTAGGTGTAGTTAGTTTCTCAGGCTGTGACGAGGCGTCTAGGACCAACGTAGGAACGCTCCACGGCTGCCTCTAGTTGTGGTGGTTAGTCAGGGTACTGCAATCTCATAGATTCCAACTGCTCTGGTGTATTGCCTTTTTTACCTGCACTCCTCAGCTACTGAAACATAACAGATGAGAGATGATCTTGGTGCAATAAACTGGGACGATATCCTGAGACACAAAAATACACAAAGAAAATGGGAACGTTTATTAGTATCCTGAATAGGACCTGTGCACAGTATATACCCTATTGGAATAAACATGCTAGAATTATGAGGAAACCACTATGGCTAAATAGAGCTGTAAGAAGCGCAATAAGGGACAAAAAGAAAGCGTTTAGGGAATTAAAGCAAGTAGGTAGTGATGAGGCATTAAATAAATACAGAAGACTGAATAAATTCTGTAAAAAGCAAATCAAGACAGCAAAGATTGAGACAGAAAGACTCATTGCCAGAGAAAGTAAAAATAATCCTAAAATATTCTTTAACTACATAAATAGCAAGAAACTAAAAAATGATAGTGTTGGTCCCCTTAAAAATAGTCTGGGTGAAATAGTGGATGAGGATGAGGAAAAAACCAATATGCTAAATGACTTTTTTTCAACTGTATTTACACAAGAAAATCCCATGACAGATAACATGATCAGTGATAAAAAAAAATTCTCCATTAAATGTCACCTGCTTAACCCAGCAGGAAGTATGGCGGCGTCTAAAAATCACTAAAATTGACAAATCCCCGGGCCCGGATGGGATACACCCCCGAGTACTGCAGGAATTAAGTACAGTTATAGATAGACCATTATTTTTAATCTTTAAAGATTCCATAATAACGGGGTCTGTACCACAGGACTGGCGTATAGCAAATGTGGTGCCAATATTCAAAAAGGGGGCAAAAACTGAACCTGGAAATTATAGGCCAGTGAGCTTAACATCTACTGTGGGTAAAATCCTGGAGGGTTTTTTAAGGGATACTATATTGGAGTATCTGAGGCTGAATAACCTCATGACACAGTATCAGCATGGGTTTACGAGGGACCGTTCTTGTCAGACTAATCTGATAAGCTTTTATGAAGGGGTAAGTTCAAGACTGGACCAAGGGAATGCAGTGGACGTGGTGTTCATGGACTTCTCAAAAGCTTTTGATACAGTGCCACACAAAAGGTTGATACATAAAATGAGAACAATGGGGATAGGGGAAAATTTGTGTAAGTGGGTTAAGAACTGGCTCATGGATAGAAAACAAAGGGTGGTTATTAATGGAGCACACTCGGACTGGGTCACGGTTAGCAGTGGGGTACCACAGGGGTCAGTATTGGGGCCGCTTCTCTTTAACATATTTATTAATGACCTTGTAGGGGGCATACAGAGTAGTATTTCAATATTTGCAGATGACACTAAACTCTGCAGGGTAATAAATACAGAGGAGGATAATTTTATATTACAGGAGGATTTATGTAAACTAGAAGCTTGGGCTGATAAATGGCAAATGAGCTTTAATTGGGATAAATGTAAGGTCATGCACTTGGGTAGAACAAATAAGATGTATAATTATGTGCTTAATTGTAAAACACTGGGCAAAACTGTCACTGAAAAAGACCTGGGTGAATGGGTGGACGACAAACTCACATTTAGTGGCCAATGTCAGGCAGCTGCTGCCAAGGCAAATAAAATAATGGGATGCATTAAAAGAGGCATAGATGCTCATAAGGAGAACATAATTTTACCTCTATACAAGTCACTGGTGCGACCACACTTAGAATACTGTGTGCAGTTCTGGTCTCCGGTGTATAAGAAAGACATAGCTGAACTGGAGCGGGTGCAGAGAAGAGAGACCAAGGTTATTAGAGAACTGGGGGGTCTGCAATACCAAGACAGGTTATTACACTTGGGGATATTTAGTTTGGAAAAACTAAGGCTTAGGGGTGATCTTATTACAATGTATAAATATATGAGGGAACAGTACAAAGACCTTTCTAATGATCTTTTTACTCTTAGACCTGTGACGGGGACAAGGGGGCATCCTCTACGTCTGGGGGAAAGAAGGTTTAGCCATACTCACAGACGCAGATTCTTTACTGTAAGAGCAGTGAGACTATGGTACTCTCTGCCGTCTAATGTGTAATGAGTGATTTCTTACTAAAATTTAAGAAGGGACTGGATGCCTTTCTTGAAAAGTATAATATTACAGGCTATATTCACTAGTTTCCTAGATACTACGTTGATCCAGGGAGCTAGTCTGATTGCCGTATGTGGAGTCGGGAAGGAATTTTTTTCCCCAATGTGAAGCTTACTGTTTGCCACTTGGGTTTTTTTTTGCCTTCCTCTGGATCAACATGTTAGGGCAGGTTAGGATAGGATATGGGTTGAACTGATGGATGATGAAGTCTTCCTTCAACCTTAATAACTATGTTACTATGTTACTATGTCGGAGAGCAGTCCTTCCATTTGTCCCTATGTCCTATGGGGACAGCACGGTGGCTTAGTGGATAGCACTGCAGCCTTGCAGCGCTGGAGTCCTAGGTTTGAATCCCACCAAGGACAACATCTGCAAGGAGTTTGTATGTTCTCCCCGTGTTTGCGTGGGTTTCCTCCGGGTACTCCGGTTTCCTCCCACACTCCAAAAACATACATAGGGAATCTAGATTGTGAGCCCCTTTGGGGACAGCGACGATAATGTGTACAAACTGTAAAGCGCTGCAGAATATGTTAGCGCTATATAAAAATAAAGATTATTATTATTATGTCCTCTATTAGCTCCAGCTTGAAGACTTCCAGTCTTAAGCAAACCTCTTCGCCTCTCTATATCACGAGTTGAAGGTGGCGGCGATCTTCTTCCCATTTCCTGCAGCTCTCTCTTGATCTGCTCCATCTCAAGTTTTAGCTGCTCTACCTCTTTCAGGTACGCCATGCGATACTCCAGGAACATCCGGGTATTCCCAAGGCTCTCCATGGATCCGTCAACGAGGAATGGAACCATCCCATCTTCACCCACGACCTCGGCTTCATCATCAGCCGGAATCCGCACTCTCATCACACTGGATATATTTACGAGTTCTTGCATCATCTTTCCACGTCTCCCAATGACTCTCCTTACCAGACTTCTGGGCACCCGAACGATGTCTTCCAAAAAGCCCAACTGACTTTGAGCTTTCCTGGCACGCTCTAAACATCGAGCGGCTTCCTTATTCCTCACCAGGATCACATGTTTAGTGCAGAGGCATTGTAGATGCATATCCCTCAGGATAGCCACCCGCTTCACTGTGGCTTCCCTAGTCGACAGTATCACCAACTGCTGAGTCTCAGGCACCCAGTGCACACTGCATGTTTCTACTGCCTTTTTAAAGGCCTCATGCACACCCTCACTGGTACATGCTTCTCGCACGTCTTCGGGTACCTCTATCACCCACTTGAAAAGCGAGGTCTCACTCCCTTCATGGACGGATGGCTCCAGCTTTGCCTTGGACCTTTCCATCACATCTGCCACAACCAGATGACTGTCTTGTTCTGCTCTTAGTGCCAAGACTTCCTCAGATTTACACCCTTCCAGACCCCTCACCCAGATGGGCATTGGCAGCTCCACCTCATTACCACTCTGGAACTGCCGCGGTAAGTCTGTGACCACCAACTTTTTCTCTTGCCAAAGACCTCCTAATGCTTCTCTGAGCACTTCCACGTCTTCCCTTTAGGCATTATTCACACTTTGCCACGTTGACAGGTGACCTCGGAGCTCAGAGACTTCCTTCTCCAGCTCATCCACTCTGCATTCAGCCATTTGTCTCAGGACCTTTTCTTGTTCTACATGCTCTTTTATAGCCCCTTTAAGCATCTTTAAAGCATCACTGTTCTTGTTCCTAGACTCCAAAGCTGTGTTTTCTTCAGACTTCTGATCTCGCAGATGCTTTAACTCGGCCTGTAAATCTCACCTTTTGCTTCTCATAAGACAACTCTTTGGAAAGATCCTAGACCTCCGGTGCTTCCTTCTCTCTGAGCTGAGCCTTGACTACCCAGAGCTCAGACTCCAGGGGACACACCTGATCCAACTGTGCAGAGTTGGCAGCTTCTGTGAAGGATTAAATTAAGAAAGATCAAAACTGAATGCTCCATTTTGTGTTTGTAACTCCATCTTGTGGTTTATGAGATAAATTCTGTTACTTAACAAGGCTATAGTTCCTGGCCGTTATAAAGAAGTAGAGTAAAGGTCATGGGCTGTAATAAAACCAGACCGCTCCAGTTTGGACAAGATATAAGATATTATTGTTGGCTTCTATGGTCACGTGGATATGACCATATGTGTAGTTTCCAGTCTTCCTGTATTTTCATTGGTTAAATGTTGTAAGTGTGGTTTTATACTATTCGTTGAAGTACAAGCTCACTAAATACTATAAAAGATGATGATGTAATACATGGGATAGGAATCTTGCTCGATTCTCCCAGATGGAAACACGTGTCTGTTTGGTTATTTATGTTGCTAGCAACGTTCTATTAATTAATTTGGAAATCACTAGGTCAACCGTGAAGGGTCACTTAGATCCTACCTTAACACTTCCATATTCGAAACCTTCAACTTCTCATTCGCCAGCTGTTGATAGACCTCCTCCAGTTGTCGGGTGACAGCGGGCGATTTGGACAGCTTCTCCTGCAGGTTCTCTATTTTGTCTTGGAGTGGTTCTCAAACTGCGATTTTAACTATTGGAACCCTACTACCCCTCTATGTCAGTTTTGTTTCCCACGTCCTCGACTACCACAGTGCTGGGCTTTGTCAGTTGTAAAGTGACCTCTTTATCAAGGACATCAACCTTTCGGCACCTGTCACTGTCTCTTCTTCCTCCATCTTCTCAGAGGGTGCAATTTGTTCAGCCCGTTTTGCCCTTTACATTTCCAGTGACGGGAGGAAGACTTGCCATTCGCACCCAAGTCAGCCTCACTGCACTCTTTTCTGCTTTTATCATCGTCTGAATGTGAGTCACCACCACCCGCTCGGTCATCCTGAAACCAGTGGTCCCCATTTCTAACGGTGTCGGACCCCATTCCTGGAGCATCCCTGTCTTTAACGGTCACACCTTTGGTCACCTCTGCCAAGTCCCAGAGTTGTTCAGACTCACACTTCCATCCGGTCATACGCTCTGGTATGGCTACCACCGTCATCCTGACTTCACCTTGTGGAGCACTGTTGTTCCACTGTGTCAGTGCTTCTGGCAGAAAAACATCTCACTCAGCTCTAGCGGTTGCTACTGGCAATGACACGTCACAGTCACCCTCAGAGTCTGTCTCACACTCCACAACATGGTGAACCCTCCAGTTGCTCTCTAGCTGGATGTCAGATCCACATGTTTTATCTACCACATCACTAACCGTCATCTTGTGGTACACGTCAGGTGACATCATGTCCGTAAGTTGGGCAGACGCACCACTATTCTTGGTCATGCGTAACTTCGGACTGTCAACTCTAGGGGGCGCATTCTCCATATTACCACCTATACATATTACCTCTACAGACACTTTTCCTTTTATCCACCAGTCCCATAGGGCCTCCAAGTCCCGCCCTATTCCTATAGTATACGGTAAGTCAGGGACTACCGTCACTTCATGGTACGTGGACCCCTCAGTCGCGTCAATGTAGAGGTAGGCTTTCAAACATCCTTTAATGGCCCCACCAGAGCCATTCACTCTCGACCCCATTCCAGGCAACACAGAATGTTTTAGGAGGGATCCTCAGCACTGACATTCCACTCCCCAGGTCTATCAGTCCCATCACACTATCTCCATCTAGCCAGAAGGGACATTGTCGTGACACCTTATTGATTGTGCAATCCATAGCACAGCATGGACCTACAAAGCAGGAATGTCGCTGCTCCTGGCTATAGTCCAATAGCGCATTTGCTGCCGCCTCTTTTTTTGCCACCACTCCTATTTGGGTTACTGCCGCCTTTTGGGACTCCGTCCCCTTTTGGGCACCTACTCCCTTTTGGGATACTGCCCCCTTTTGGGACTCCACCCCTTTTTTGACAACCATCCATTTGGGTTACTGCCCCTTTTGGGACTCCACCCCCTTTTGGGCAACCATCCCTGTTTGTGTCACCGCCCCTTTTGGGACTCCACCTCTTTTAGTGACACCACCCCACTCTGGGTAATCCCTGTGGTAATCCCCCACGGCACTCTCAGGCCCCAGTTTGCACAGTACATAAAAGTCTCTGGGCTTGCACTGGCCCTTTAAGAGTTTGAGCGACCTGGACCACTAATGTCCTTATGACGCCTCACCAGCTCCTGCTGGCACTGCCACAAACCGCTGCTGCTGCAACTGCAGCTCCTGCTGCTGCAGAACCTCTTGCTGCGACCACTGTAACTGCAGCTCCTTTCCACATGGCTCTGCACAGCTCCGCACCGCTCTGCCAGGCTCTGTCTGACTTGGCAAGGCTCTGCACGGTTCTGTACAGCGAGGCTCCGCATTGCTCTGCACGGCTCTACACCACTTTGCATGGCTCTGCAAGGCTCCACAAGGCTCTGCCAAGCTCTGTACAGCTCCAAGCGGCTCTGCGGACCTTCAGACGGCTCTGCTACCTCCAGACGCCACAGGAAACTTTGTAACCCCGCCGAGTTACAGCCAGATGCTTGAAATCTTCTGGGCCCCGCCGAACCACAGCAAATACCTCCACACGTGCTTCCTGGACCGTTGCCCACAGTCTAGCACCATATGTAGTTCAGTGCTCACTGCACGTGTTTGGGGAACACTCGCTTGGCTGCGATATTCAGGCACACAGGGATGATCTTTCACTGAAAACAATCTATGTGGTTTATTTTTTCCATAAACTCTCACAACATGAGCAACAACAGTCTTACATCAAACAGATGAATCCTCAACGTCCATAGTAGAGCTCCGCTCTCTCAGGCCTGTGGGCACACCGGCTGGGACATGTCCAGCACGCAGGATCTATAGCCTAAACACAATCTCTCACTGACCCCAGTCAGCATAACACGGATTCCTGTCCGTTTCTTTTTGGTGTTGGCCACACAGGTTCCCAGATGCCTCTTATCCTCAGAGGTATCTCAGACTGACCTCGTGTCAGTCCTAGTTCCCAGGGAAGCTGCCGACTGGGATCACCGTCCTTGTGATCAGTGCATTCCCGACAGTCCAGATCCTCAGATGGACAGTATCCCCCCCCACAAACGCAGTGCCTTCTCTGACTCTGCAAACACGGCCTCTCCATGTATTGTTCAGGATGTCTGTCCCCACTTGGAACTGTCCAACACACAGGCCACTGGTTCCAAAGCCTCACCCTGTGTTCTCTAGGAGTGTAAGGTTCTTTGTACATGTTTCTTGAAACTCAGTTTTTCCGTCGGCCATTTTGCTTTCTGTCTTGCTGCAGCTATCTTGCCCTCAGTCAATATGGAGTTTCCAGCTTTCATGTTCCCGCCCTGATTCTCTCCCTCTTGCTTCTTAAGCAGCCTCAGCTGAGCAATCAGTGCTTCAGAATCAAGCCTGCAGTGAGCCTGTGACCTGACTCCTGGAAAACCTTGAACTTTGTACTCCAGCTATTTCCTACTGAGGAACTTTGGAACACTTGTGGACTCTGGAAACCTGCTATTTGATAAATCCACGTTTGCATGGAATTACGGTAACAGAGAAGAGATCCTGAACCTGTTGTGGAGAGTTATTGCTGAGCTTAAGTTACTCTGGCCTGCTGTGTCTCCTGCTTCTGTACCTGCAAACTGTGTGACCCTTTTGCCACTTGTAT
Organism: Oophaga sylvatica; assembly: GCA_033576555.1. Lineage (NCBI taxonomy): Eukaryota > Metazoa > Chordata > Amphibia > Anura > Dendrobatidae > Oophaga > Oophaga sylvatica. The sequence goes on along the minus strand of JARQOD010001419.1, from coordinate 85,336 downwards.
GAAGTAATACAAGTCCTTCTATATCAAACCTGTGTCTCATGTGTTTTCCTCGCACCCAAGCACAAGACGCTATATGAACTGTACACCATACATTACAAGGAGGTTAGCACCTTTCAACACCTAGGCCTTCCAGGACTTTATACACGGACCATGTGACCAGACCTCAGTCACATTATATCCCTCCAACCACCCCATTGGTGGGCGGTGTATGTGTGGTTAGTCAGTCCTACCCAGCTCTCCAACTAACACTGTAAGCCTCCCTCATATGTAAACAAACACAACTCTTATGGAACTACAAGTCCCAGAATAATACTGGCTTACAGTGCAGACTCCCTCATACCGGCCATTTACAATCATGCCGGACACTGTTTCACCAACCCAGTTACCCCTACATGCGTATCCTGAGGAGCCCACACAGCTCCCCCTAGCCGCAGCATGGGTCACTGCATCACACTATGTACAATCTGTGACTGAATCATTCTGAGAGGTAATTAACCACAGAACCATAAAATCTTTTAAAACTTTTAACCCCTCTCCGACATTAGACGTACTATTCCGCCCATGTGACCTGGGCCTATTTGCCCATGGACGGAATAGTACGTCTTAGGGATCGGCCGAGCACACGGGTGGTGTGCGGCCGATCGAGGTTGGGTGGCACCTGATTCTCACAGCTGACAATCTGCACTAGGTGCCAGGAGCGATCACAGACCGCTCCCGGAACTTTAACCCCCGAAATTCTGCGATTGAAGACAATCGCAGCATTCCAGGAGCAGGCAGAGGGCTAACAGCCCCTCTGGATCGGAGTCCCCGCGGCGTGACGTGGGGTTCCGATCGCTGCCATGGAGACCAGATGTCGTCATGACATTCTTCCCTGCTTGTGCCGATCGCTGACAGAGCAGGGGAGAATGATGAGAGCCGTGTTCAGCACCCGGCGCCGGGGAACAGCTCTTACTGTAACGCTTCTTTCCCGGCGCCAATGCATGTCATATGGATGACATCCATGTGTGTTGTATGTATGCACGTGTGCTGGATGTTTTGTGGCCCGTGCTGACATTAAAAAATGGCCATGTCAGCGTGTTTTGCATACGGACACACGGTCCATGGAAACACACTGACATGTGCACAGACCCATTCACTTGAATAGGAAAATAACGTTCTGTTCCTCCCGAGTCTCTCCGCATGGCTAAGTAGCACTGTACAGCCACATATGGGGTATTGCCACGTTCAGTAGAAATTGTGGGACAAACTTTGTTGCCATTTTTACCCATTTGTGTGCAAATGTAAAATCTTTGACTAAAGCCCGGGTCTCACATAGCGATACACCAGCGATCCCGACAACGATCAGGATCGCTGGTGTGTCGCTACATGATCGCTGCTCAGGCAGCGATCAGCACAGCGACACTATGGGTAACGTCGCTTAGTTACCCGCAGTGTATGTTGGATACAAGCGCCCTGATGCAAGGAGCAGGTAACCAAGGTACACGTCGGGTTTCCAGGCGCTGCGCGGTGCCTGGAAACCCGCTGTGTACCTTGGTTACCAGCTCCCTGCATCAGGGCACTGGTATCCAAGGTACACAGCGGGTTTCCAGGCACAGCCCCGCGCCTGGAAACACGCTGTGTACCTTGGTTACCAGCGGATCGCTGGTCTCCTGCCTGCCACACGCAGCGATGCGTGCCTGTCAGCGGGAGACCAGCAATCAAAAAAATGTCCAGGACATTCAGCGACGATCAGCGATACCCGGCAGGGGGGCTGATCATCGCTGAATATCACACACAGCGATATCGCTGGGGAGATCGCTGCTGCGTCACAAAACTAGTGACTCACCATCGATCTCGCTACCGAGATCGCTGTGTGAGACGGAGGCTTAAAACAAAATTTGGGTGGTAAAAATCTAGTTATTTTTTCCTCACTGCCCAATGGTATAAAATTCTGTGATACACTGTGATACACAGTGGTTTACCCCCACATATGGGGTATCAGCATACTCAGTACAAATTTCACAATAACTTTTGGGGTCCAATTTCCCCTGTACACTTGGGAAGATAAAAAAAAATTGGATCTGAAGTAATTTTTTTGTGAAGAAAAGTTAAATGTTCTTTTTTTTTAACCCTCTCTGCCATCAGACGTACTATTCTGTCCATGTGACCCTGAACCTAATTCCCATGGACGGAATAGTACGTCATGGGCGATCAGCTGCGCTCCCGGGGGGAGCGTAGCTGATCGCGGCCGGGTGTCAGCTGTATATCACAGCTGACACCCAGCACTATGTGTCAGGAGCGGTCACGGACCGCTCCCGGCACATTAACCCCTGGCACACCGCGATCAAACATGATCGCGGTGTACCCGGGGCACAGGGGAGGATCGCGCAGGGTGGGGGCTCCCTGCGCGCTCCCCTGTGACCCTCAGAGCAGCGCAATGTGTCGCGCTGTTCCGAGGGTCCGTCCTCCCTCCAGGTCTCCGGATCCAGTATGGCGCCGGGGTCCTGCAGGGAGGCGGCTTCCTCAGTGCCTGCTGACAGAAGGCGCTGAGGAAGCCTGCAGCGATGCCAGAGCGATCGCTGGTGTGACAGAGTGCTGTGCACACTGTCACACCAGCAATCTGCTAAAATACTGTGATGTCCCACCCTGGACAAAGTAAAAAAAATAAAAATAAAAAGTGGTAATAAAAATCATAAAAAAAATATATATATTCCCCAATAAATTCATTTCTTTCTGTAAACAAAAAAAAACAAATACAAATGCTAAAATACAGTGATGTTCCACCCTGGGACAAAGTAAAAAAGTTAAAAAAATAAAAATAAAAATTGTTTAAAAAAATCATAAAAAAAAAAAAAAAATATTCCCCAATAAATTCATTTTTTCCTGTAAATAAAAAAACCAAAACAATAAAAGTACACATATTTGGTATCGCCGCGTCTGTAACGACCCCCCTATAAAACTGTCCCACTAGTTAACCCCTTTAGTGAACCCCTTAAAAAAAAAAAAACTAAGCAAAAAATCAAAGCTTTATCATCATACCGCCGAACAAAAAGTGGAATAACACGCGATCAAAAAGACCGATATAAATAGACATGGTACCGCTGAAAACGTCATCTTGTCCTGCAAAAAACGAGCCGTCATACAGCATCATCAGCGAAAAAATAAAAAAGTTATAGCTCGCAGTATAAAGCGATGCAAAAATAATGATTTTTTATATAAAATAGTTTTTATTCTATAAAAGCGCCAAAACATAAAAAAATGATATAAATGAGGTATCGCCATAATCGTACTGACCCGAAGAATAAAACTGCTTTATAAATTTTACCACACGCGGAACGGTATAAACGCCTCCCCAAAAAGAAATTCATGAATTGCTGATTTTTGTTCATTCTAACCTCCCAAAAATTGAAATAAAAAGCGATCAAAAAATGTCATGTGCTCAAAAATGGTACCAATAAAAACGTCACCTCGTCCCGCAAAAAATAAGACCTCACATGACTCTGTGGGCCAAAATATGCAAAAATTATAGCTCTCAAAATGTGGTGATGCAAAAAACTACTTTTTGCAATAAAAAGCGTCTTTTAGCGTGACAGCTGCCAATTACAAAAATCCGCTATAAATAGTAAATCAAATCCCCCTTTATCACCCCCTTAGTTAGGGAAAAATAATAAAATTAAAAAAATGTATTTAGTTCCATTTTCCCATTAGGGTTATGGTTGCTGCTAAAGTTAGGGTTAGAGTTGGCGCTAATGTTAGGATTAGGGTTAGGGTTGGGATTAGGGGTGTGTTAGGGTTAGGTTTGTGCTTAGGGTTGGGACTAGGGTTAGGGGTGTGTTGGGGTTAGGGTTGGAGTTAGAATTGGGGGGTTTCTGCTGTTTAGGCACATCAGGGGCTCTCCAAATGTGACATGGCGTCTGATCTCAATTCCAGCCAATTCTGCTTTGAAAAAGTCAAACGGTGCTCCTTCACTTCTGAGCTCTGCCATGCTCCCAAACAGTAGTTTACCCCCGCATATGGGGTATCAGCGTACTCTGGACCACAAGAGTTATTGTGCAATTTGTCCTATTTCTTCTGTTACCCTTGGGAAAATAAAATACTGGGGGCGACAAAATCATTTTTGTAAAAAAAAAAAATGATTTTTTTGTTTTTACGGCTGTACGTTATAAACTTCTGTGAAGCACTTGGGGCTTCATAGCGCTCACCACACTTCTAGATAAGTTCCTTGTGGGGTCTATTTTCCAAAATGGGGTCACTTGTGGGGGGTTTCCACTGTTTAGGGGCATCAGGGGCTCTCCAAATGCGACATGACGCCCCTAGACCATTACATCACAATGTCACGCTGTATAGCAGATATATATGTGATGTCAGTAATCTATATCAAAAGGGCAACATCCTATATAACATGCGCATAGATATATGATAACATAGAATTACCTGACAATGTCCAGTGGGTCAATACGGAATCCGTTATACACTGTCTCCGGCTAGAGGGTGACCGGGGTCTATGCTGACCCTAAACTGGGGTCCTAACTAATCCCTCTACCTGGAGGTACTGTTAAAGGTACAGAGGTCCAGGCCACCAGCGTAAACCCTGTCTCCTATCAATCCCTGCCAACTGTAATCTAGTCCTAAGAAGGACCCTGATTACCACCTAAGGGAATGAACAGGTAACGGTTAATGAACAGAAAGACATACAAGAAAGACAAGAAATAAAGTAAATAAAGTCTTACATACAACACTCACACACAGTAGGAACACCTAAGGTCTCAGAGATAAACTATAAGCTGTAAGAGTAAAAACAACTAAGGAGCTCTTAGCTTAAGTATTCTCAGAACCGATCCAGTCTGCTAGACTACATGAATGCTTTCACCGGCATCTAACACCCAGACTGGCAGGGATATAAAGGAAGCTAATTAGAACATAATCAAAAGCAGCCGGGCGAGGCTGGACCTAGTCTTAGCAAATAGCTAGGTAAAATTAACTCTCTCATTACCAAACACAAAGTAACAGCAACTCAGCTGCGAGAAGTCAGAATGTGCAATCGCGACGATCCTCGTGGCGATGCACCCATGACACAAAGTCTGCAATCCAAAACGTCACTACTTCCCTTCCGAGCCCAGACGTGCACCCATACAGTAGTTTTCTCCCACATATTGGGTATCAGCGTACTCAGGACAAATTGGACAACAAATTTTGGGGTCCAATTTCTCCTGTTACCCTTGTGAAAATAAAATATTGGGGGCGAAAAAATCATTTTTGTAAAAAAAAAAAAGGATTTTTTATTTTTACGGCTGTACGTTATAAACTTCTGGGAAGCATTTCGAGGTTCAAAGTGCTCACCACACATCTAGATAAGTTCCTTGTGGGGTCTATTTTCCAAAATGGGGTCACTTGTGGGGGGTTTCCACTGTTTAGGCACATCAGGGGCTCTCCAAATGCGACATGACGCCCCCAGACCATTCCATCAAAGTCTGCAATCCAAAACGTCACTACTTCCCTTCCGAGCCCCGACGTGCGCCCATACAGTAGCTTACTCCCACATATTGGGTATCAGCGTACTCAGGACAAATTGGACAACAAATTTTGGGGTCCAATTTCTCCTGTTACCCTTGTGAAAATAAAATATTGGGGGCGAAAAAATCATTTTTGTAAAAAAAAAGATTTTTTATTTTACGGCTGTACGTTATAAACTTCTGTGAAACACTTTGGGGTTCAAAGTGCTCACCACACATCTAGATAAGTTCCTTAAGGGGTCTAGTTTCCAAAATGGTGTCATTTGTGGGGGGTTTCCACTGTTTAGGCAGATCAGGAGCTCTCCAAACACGACATGGCATCCAGCCAATTCTGCGTTGAAAAAGTCAAACGGCGCTCCTTCCCTTCCAAACTCTGCCATGCACCCAAACAGTGGTTTACCCCCACATATGGGGTATCAGCGTACTCAGGACAAATTGCACAATAACTTTTGGAGTCTTGTTACCCTTGGAAAAATAAAAATTGGGGTGAAAAGATCAATTTTGTGGAAAAAATATAATTTTTTAATTTTACGGCTCTACGTTATAAACTTATGTGAAGCACTTGGGGGTTCAAATTGCTCACCAAAGATCTAGATAAGTTCCTTAGGGGGTCTAGTTTCCCAAATGGGGTCACTTGTGGGGGGTTTCCACTGTTTAGGCACATCAGGGACTCTCCAAATGCAACATGGCGTCCAATCTCAATTCCAGCCAATTTTGGTTGGAAAAAGTCAAATGGTGCTCCTTCCATTCCGAGCTCTGCCATGCGCCCAAACAGTGGTTCCCCCCCACATATGGGGTATCAGCGTACTCAGGACAAATTGGACAACAACTTTTAAGGTCCAATTTCTCCTGTTACCTATGGGAAAATAAAAAATTAGTGACTAAAAGATAATTTTTGTGGGAAAAAAATAGGATTTTTTATTTTCATGCTCGGGCATTATAAACTTGTGTGAAGCACTTGGGGGTTCAAAGTGCTCACCAAAGATCTAGATAAGTTCCTTAGGGGATCTAGCTTCCAAAATGGGGTCACTTGTGGGGGGGTTTCCATTGTTTAGGCTCATCTGGGGCACTACAAACGGAACATGACCCCCCATCAATGTTTGCATTCCAAAAAGTTACTGCTTCCTTTCCAAGCCCTGCCGTGCGCCCAAACAGTTTCCCCCCCCCACATATGGGGTATCAGCGTACTCAGGACAAATTGTACAACAACTTTTGGGGTCCAATTTCCTTGGGAAAAAATCAAAAATTTGGGACTAAAAAATCATTTTTGTGGAAAATTGTTTTTTTTTTTTTCACACCCAGGCATTATAAACTTTTGTGAAACACTTTGGGGTTCAAAGTGCTCACAACAGATCTAGATAAGTTCCTTAGGGGGTCTAGTTTCCAAAATGGTGTCACTTGTGGGGGGTTTCCACTGTTTAGGCGCATCAGGGGCTCTCCAAACACGACATGGTGTCCAATCTCAACTCCAGTCAATTTTAGTTTGAAAAAGTCAAACGGCGCTCCTTTACTTACGAGCTCTGCCGTGTGCCCAAACAGTGTTTTTCCCCCACATATAGGGTATTGGCGTACTCAGGAGAAATTGCACAACTTTATCTGCCCATTTTCTCCTTTTACCCTTGTCAAAATAAAAAAAAAGTTTGTAAAAGATCATTTTTGTTGCTAAAAAGTTAAATATTAATTTTTTCCTTCCACGTTGCTTCAGCTCCTGTGAAGCACCTGAAGGGTTATTAAACTTCTTGAATGTGGTTTTGAGTACCTTGAGGGGTGCAGTTTTTAGAATGGTGTCACTTTTTGGTATTTTCTGCTATATAGACCCGTCAAAGTGACTTCAAATGTGAGGTGGTCCCTAAAAAAATGGCTTTGTAAATTTTGTTGTAAAAATGAGAAATCACTGGTCAACTTTTAACCCTTATAATTTCCTAACAAAAAAAAATTTTGGTTCCAAAATTGTGCTGATGTAAAGTAGACATGTGGGAAATGTTATTTCTTAACTATTTTGTGTGACATATTTCTCTGTTTTAACCCCTTCACCCCCAAGGGTGGTTTGCACGTTAATGACCGGGCCAATTTTTACAATTCTGACCACTGTCTCTTTATGAGGTTATAACTCTGGAACGCTTCAACGGATCTTCGCGATTCTGAGATTGTTTTCTCGGGACATATTGTACTTCACGTTAGTGGTAAAATTTCTTCGATATACCTTGCGTTTATTTTTGAAAAAAAAACGCAAATATGGCGAAAATTTTGAAAATTTTGCAATTTTCAAACTTTGAATTTTTATTCCCTTAAAACAGAAATATGTCACACAAAATAGTTAAGAAATAACATTTCCCACATGTCTACTTTACATCAGCACAATTTTGGAACCAAATTTTTTTTTTCTTAGGAAATTATAAGGGTTAAAAGTTGACCAGCGATTTCTCATTTTTACAACAAAATTTACAAAGCCATTTTTTTTTAGGGACCACCTCATATTTGAAGTCACTTTGAGGGGTCTATATAGCAGAAATATACCCCAAAGTGACACCATTCTAAAAACTGCACCCCTCAAGGTACTCAAAACCACATTCAAGAAGTTTATTAACCCTTCAGGTGCTTCACAGGAGCTGAAGCAACGTGGAAGGAAAAAATGAATATTTAATTTTTTGCCACAAAAATTATATATTACAAACTTTTTTTTTATTTTCACAAGGGTAAAAGAAGCAAATGGACAGATAAAGTTGTTGTGCAATTTCTCCTGAGTACGCCAATAGCCAATATGTGGAGGAAAACCACTGTTTGGGCACACGGCAGAGCTTGTAAGAGAAGGAGCGCCGTTTGACTTTTTCAAACTAAAATTGGCTGGAATTGAGATTGGACGCCATGTCGTGTTTGGAGTGCCCCTGATGTGCCTAAACAGTGGAAACCCCCCACAAGTGACACCATTTTGGAAACTAGACCCCCTAAGGAACTTATCTAGATCTATTGTGAGCACTTTGAACCCCCAAGTGTTTCACAAAAGTTTATAATGCCTGGGTCTGAAAAATAAAAAAAACAATTTTCCACAAAAATGATTTTTTAGTCCCAAATTTTTGATTTTTCCCAAGGAAATTGGACCCCAAAAGTTGTTGTCCAATTTGTCCTGAGTATGCTGATACCCCATATGTGGGGGGGGAAAACTGTTTGGGCGCACGACAGGGCTTGGAAAGGAAGTAGTAACGTTTTGGAATGCAGACGTTGATGGGGGTCATGTTCCGTTTGCAGTGCCCCAGATGTGCCCAAACAGTGGAAACCCCCCACAAGTGACCCCATTTTGGAAACTAGACCTCCTAAGGAGCTTATCTAGATCTTTGGTGAGCACTTTGAACCCCAAGTGCTTCACACAAGTTTATAATGCCCGAGCATGAAAATAAAAAATCCTATTTTTCCCCACAAAAATTATCTTTTAGTCACTAAATTTTTATTTTCCCAAGGGTAACAGGAGAAATTGGACCACAAAAGTTGATGTCCAATTTGTCCTGAGTACGCTGATATCCCATATGTGGGGGGGAACCACTGTTTGGGCGCACAGCAGAGCTCGGAATGGAAGGAGCACCATTTGACTTTTTCCAACCAAAATTGGCTGGAATTGAGATTGGACGCCATGTTGCATTTGGAGAGCCTCTGATGTGCCTAAACAGTGGAAACCCCCACAAGTGACCCCATTTGGGAAACTAGACCCCCTAAGGAACTTACCTAGATCTTTGGTGAGCAATTTGAACCCCAAAGTGCTTCACACAAGTTTATAACGTAGAGCCGTAAAATTAAAAAATCATATTTTTTCCACAAAAATGATCTGTCAAGATCCCATCTGGGTTGGAGCCGATGATACTGCAAACACTAGGGAAGCAGAGTCAGGTGGCAGCCGGAGGTCGGTACACAGGAAAGGCAGTTCGGTAGCAGAGGAGCAGGCAAATAACGTAGTCAGGTGGCAGCCGGAGGTCGGTACACAGGAAAGGCAGTTCAGTAGCAGAGGAGCAGGCAAATAACGTAGTCAGGTGGCAGCCGGAGGTCGGTACACAGGAAAGGCAGTTCGGTAGCAGAGGAGCAGGCAAATAACGTAGTCAGGTGGCAGCCGGAGGTCGGTACACAGGAAAGGCAGTTCAGTAGCAGAGGAGCAGCAGGAGAAAGAGCTTGACTAAAGGCTGGAAGCACAATAATCTCGCAATGACACACCCACAGGGCCAGGTTTATATAGGGCGTGTAATTGGCAATCAGAGGCCAAACGAGAGAGCACTGGGTGAAGCCGATCAGGAAGAACAGTCAATGGTATCTGAATTCAGCAAGGAACTTTGTAGCCAGCAGAATAGCTCAGATGGTAGAGCTGCTGGCCGGTGGACAAGAGACACTGGGTTTGATTCCTGACAGTACTCCCCTCCTTCCAGGATGGCCTCTGGACATCTCAGGAGCTGGCTTATCTGGGTACCTCTGATGAAAGGCTCTTGTAAGTCCAGGAGCATGGACGTTGTCCTTTGGTTCCCATGAATTTTCCTCTGGTCCGTAACCTTCCCACTGCACCAGATACTGCAGTTTACCTCTGAATTTTCGGGAGTCCAGAATCTTATCCACAATGTATTCTTCTTCACCACGGATCCTTTCTGGTGGAGGAGGTGGCTGAATTCTTCCTGGAAACAGGTTTTCACAGAAGGGTTTGAGCAAGGATATGTGAAATACTGGATGAATCTTTAGATTGTTGGGAAGTTTTAAACAAAAAGCAACCTGGTTAATTTTTGCAGAAATTTGAAAAGGTCCAATGAATTTCTGACCCAATTTGGAGGATGGCACATGTGTCTTAAGGTTTTTAGTGGACAGCCAAACTTTGTCTCCAACCTGAAGAGCAGGGGGCACTCTCCGATGTTTATCTGCCGCTTCCTTATATCTTTCCTGGATCTTGAGTAACATCTCTGATAGTTCCTTCTGGGACTCCTGTAATTTTGCAAGCCTGTCATTAACAGCAAGAATGGGAGTGTTCACTGACAGATTAGGGATAAATACTGGATGTAATCCATAGTTAGCGAAAAATGGGGTTTGAGATGTAACGCTATGTATGGAGTTGTTGTAGGCAAACTCTGCTGTTGGTAAATAGTCCACCCAGTCATCCTGAAGATAGGAAATGAAGCAACGGAGGTATTGCTCCAAAGTCTGGTTCGTTCTCTCCGTCTGGCCATTGGACTGAGGATGGAAAGTGGTAGAAAGATTCACAGTGACTCCCAAGGCTGTACAGAAACTCTTCCAAAATTTTGACGTAAACTGAACGCTTCTGTCAGACACCACGCTGTCAGGAATTCCATGTAACCTGAATACCTCTTTGATCATCAGTTCTGCAGTTTTTTCAGCAGTAGGAATTCCTTCCATTGGGATAAAGTGGGCCATTTTTGTGAGTCGGTCCACTATGACAAGGATGACGGTCATTTGTTTGGAAGAGGGTAGTTCCACAATAAAATCCATGGAAATAGATCCCCAAGGCCTGGATGGAACTGGGAGTGGTTGCAGGAGTCCTAGAGGAGACGATCGTGGGGTCTTGTTTCGTGCGCATGTTAAACAGGTTGAAACATATTTCCTCACGTCCTTCCTACAATTAGGCCACCAAAAGAAACAAAGTAGTAAGTCTTGTGTTTTTGCAACTCCAGGTTGTCCTGCCAGTTTAGAATCATGGACACTTTTGAGGACTTCAAGGCGAGAAGATTCAGGTACATATATTTTGTGTTTCTGCATCCAAAACCCCTCTTTAAATGAAAGATCGACGTCTTCCGAAGGATGGTTAAGGAAAGAGTCCTCTTGGTACCCATCTTTAATTCTATTACATAGTCCTTTAGAGTGCAATATTCCCAAAAAAATTTTAGGGCCTAGAATTGTATCGTCATTACTAGACCTCTCCTGAGGTTCCGAACACATCCTGGACAGAGCATCAGCCTTGCCATTTCTTGAACCAGGCCAATAAGAAATTATAAAATTGAATCTTGAGAAAAATAAGGCCCATCGTGCTTGTCTTGCAGACAATCTTTTTGCTGTACGGAGGAATTCAAGATTCTTGTGGTCCGTGAGGACAGTCACAGGGTGATTGGCACCTTCCAAAAGATGTCTCCACTCGGAGAAGGCAACTTTAATGGCCAACAGTTCTTTATTACCGATGTCGTAGTTTTTCTCTGCAGATGACATGGTGTGGGAAAGAAACGCACATGGGTGAAGTTGCATTTTGTCCCTAACTCGCTGAGACAGAATGGCTCCCACTGCAGAGTCCGAGGCATCCACTTCGACAGTAAATGGCAATTCAGGATTTGGGTGTACTAACAATGGAGCAGATGTAAAAAGAGTTTTCAACTTGTCAAAAGCCTCCTGTGCCTCCGGAGACCAAAAAAATGCTTGGGTCTTTTTTGTTAATGTAGTAATTGGTAGTATGATCCGTGAAAAGTTCTTTATAAATTTTCTGTAAAAATTTGCAAATCCTATGAAACGCTGGACGTCTTTTAAATTTCTTGGAACAGGCCAGTCCACTACAGCATTGATTTTGCTGAGATCCATGCTCAGACCTTCTGGGGAGATGATATATCCCAGAAATTGGATACTGGTTTGTTCAAACTCACATTTTTCAAGTTTAATGTACAGATGGTTCTCCTGTAGTCGTTCCAAGACTAACTGGACGTGCCTGCGATGCTCTTCCAAGGTGTCTGAAAATATCAGAATGTCATCGAGATAAGCCACAACGAATTGATCCAAGAAATCTTGAAATACATCATTAATAAAATGTTGAAAGGTGGCTGGGGCATTGCTAAGGCCAAAGGGCATAACCAGAGATTCAAAATGTCCATATCTCGTTCTGAAGGCGGTCTTCCACTCATCTCCTAGGCGAATCCGTATGAGGTTGTAAGCCCCTCTAAGATCCAGCTTCGTAAATATTTTCGCAGAACGGAGTCTCTCGAATAGTTCAGGAATCAAGGGTAGCGGGTAGCGATTCTTGACGGTGATATTATTAATCTCTCTGTAGTCAATACATGGTCGCAGAGTGGAGTCTTTCTTTTCAACAAAGAACAGGGGTGCCCCCGCTGGAGATGTGGAAAGTCGAATAAAGCCTTTCTCTAAATTTTCATCCAGGAACTCTCTTAATACCTTCAATTCCGGTTCGGAAAGATTGTAAATCCGCCCAAATGGAATGGTTGTTCCTGGCAGCAATTCAATGGGACAGTCGTAAGGACGGTGAAGAGGTAATTGATCTGCTTTCTTCTTACTGCAAACATCAGAGAACTGCTGATATTGAGGTGGTAGTTTCTCTTCCTTCTCATACGATTTCTCAGAGATTTGGACTTGTTGGAGAACAGGGGGGTCCTTATGACAATTATTCTTGCAGTAGTCAGATGGAAAGGTGATGGTCCTTGATGCCCAGTTGATAGAAGGGTTATGGACTGAAAACCAGGGGATCCCTAGGATAACCGGAAATTTCGGAGATGAAATAAGGTGGAAACTGACAGCTTCATGATGATCCGGTTCGATACAAATCTCAAGTTTGATTGTCTCATGCGTGACAGGTCCAGAAGACAAGGGTGATCCATCCACGGTTTCCATTTCAATTGGTGTGGATTTGGTCCTACTGGAAATATTGTTATCTCGTGTAAATTTTAAGTCCATAAAATTTCCTCCTGCTCCCGAATCCAACAGGGCAGAGCATTGTATCTTTTGGGTGTCCATTATGACTTGAATGGGGATTACAAAATGAGATGATGTAGTATGTATTTTGTCTGTTTCTGGTGTCACTGATGAGATAGTCTGCATGATGGAATCCGACTGCTGAGAAAGGTCCCCATTGCTGGCAGACCTGTTGTTGGTAAAGGCTATAGTCCTTTTGTTAGGACAGTTAATGGAATAGTGTCCAGGGTCCCCACAATAGAGGCAGAGATGTTCTGCACGTCGCCTCTCCTTCTCCTGTGCAGAGAGTGGTCTTCAGATGACATCGATCTGCATCGGTTCAGACACGCCTTGCGTCTTTTCTTGGTGGTCTGATGCTGGAAATGAGAAGCCAGGGCTATTCCCAAGTGCTCGCAGTCTCTCCTTTCTCCTTTCAGTAAGTCTTTGGTCAATCCGGATACATAGTTGAATAAAGTCCTCCAACTGATCAGGGGTCTCAACCCTAGCAAGCTCGTCTTTCACTGGTTCTGATAACCCTCGTCGAAATTGACTTCTCTGGGCCGCTGAATTCCAGGTGGTGTCGGCCACCCAGCGACGGAACTCCGATGTATATTCTGCAACAGAGCGACGTCCTTGGCGCAAATTATGTAATTTGGTTTCTGCTGTGGCACAGCGGTTTGGGTCATCAAAAACTTGATTCATAGCTGCGGTGAAGGCTTCCAGGTCATTAAGGAGGTCATAGTCCTTTTCTACATAAGGTGAAGCCCAAGCAAGAGCTTCATCCGTCAGGAGATTTATCATGAAAAAAACTTTCTTCCTCTCACTGGTAAAGGGAGCAGGTTGCATCTGGAAGTATATGCGGCATTGATTGAGGAATCCTCGGTACTGCTGGTGATCCCCACTGAACTTTGCAGGCAGCGGCAGCCGCGCGTTTGATTCGGACCCTGAATTGCGCACGTCCAGAAGTTGTTTTTGTAGCTCAATTACTTCCTGTTGTAGCACCGTGAAATCAGTTTGTAACTTGGAATATTTTCCTTGAGAGTCAGTACAACAACTTTGAAGCTCTGTAACTTGCCGCCTCAGGGTGTTCACAGCGGACTTCATTTTGGCGCGAGATTATTCTGTCAAGATCCCATCTGGGTTGGAGCCGATGTTACTGCAAACACTAGGGAAGCAGAGGCAGGTAGCGTAGTCAGGTGGCAGCCGGAGGTCGGTACACAGGAAAGGCAGTTCGGTAGCAGAGGAGCAGGCAAATAACGTAGTCAGGTGGCAGCCGGAGGTCGGTACACAGGAAAGGCAGTTCGGTAGCAGAGGAGCAGGCAAATAACGTAGTCAGGTGGCAGCCGGAGGTCGGTAGACAGGAAAGGCAGTTCAGTAGCAGAGGAGCAGGCAAATAACGTAGTCAGGTGGCAGCCGGAGGTCGGTACACAGGAAAGGCAGTTCGGTAGCAGAGGAGCAGCAGGAGAAAGAGCTTGACTAAAGGCTGGAAGCACAATAATCTCGCAATGACACACCCACAGGGCCAGGTTTATATAGGGCGTGTAATTGGCAATCAGAGGCCAAACGAGAGAGCACTGGGTGAAGCCGATCAGGAAGAACAGTCAATGGTATCTGAGTTCAGCAAAGAACTTTGTAGCCAGCAGAATAGCTCAGATGGTAGAGCTGCTGGCTGGTGGACAAGAGACACTGGGTTCGATTCCTGACATGATCTTTTCACCCCAATTTTTATTTTCCAAAGGGTAACAAGACTCCAAAAGTTATTGTGCAATTTGTCCTGAGTACGCTGATACCCCATATGTGGGGGTAAACCACTGTTTAGGTGCATGGCAGAGTTTGGAAGGGAAGGAGCGCCGTTCGACTTTTTCAACACAGAATTGGATGGATGCCATGTTGTGTTTGGAGAGCTCCTGATCTGCCTAAACAGTGGAAACCCCCAACAAATGACACCATTTTTGAAACTAGACCCCTCAAGGAACTTATCTAGATGTGTGGTGAGCACTTTGAACCCCGAAATGCTTCACAGATGTTTATAACGTACAGCTGTAAAATAAAAATCTTTTTTTTTTTTTACAAAAATGATTTTTTCGTCCCCAATTTTCACAAGGGTAACAGGAGAAATTGGACCCCAAAAGTTGTTGTCCAATTTGTCATGAGTACGCTGATACCCAATATGTGGGAGAAACCTACTGTATGTGTACACGTTGGGGCTCGGAAGGGAAGTAGTGACGTTTTGGATTGCAGACTTTGATGGAATGGTCTGGGGGTGTCATGTCGCATTTGGAGAGCCCCTGATGCGCCTAAACAGTGGAAACCCCCCACAAGTGACCCCATTTTGGAAAATAGACCCCACAAGGAACTTATCTAGATGTGTGGTCAGCGCTATGAAGCCCCAAATGCTTCACAAAAGTTTATAACGTACAGTCGTAAAAACAAAAAAAATCATTTTTTTTTTTAAAAATGATATTTTTACCCCCAGTTTTTTATTTTCCCAAGGGTAACAGAAGAAATAGGACAAATTGCACAATAACTCTTGGGGTCCAGAGTACGCTGATACCCCATATGCGGGGGTAAACTGCTGTTTGGGCGCATGGCAGAGCTCAGAAGTGAAGGAGCACCGTTTGACTTTTTCAATGCAGAATTGGCTGGAATTGAGATCAGACGCCATGTCACATTTGGAGAGCCCCTAATGTGCCTAAACAGCGGAAACCCCCCAATTCTAACTCCAACCCTAACCCCAACACACCCCTAACCCTAGTCCCAACCCTAACCACAAACCTAACCCTAACACACCTATAACCCTAATCCCAACCCTAACCCTAATCCTAACTTTAGCGCCAACCCTAACCCTAACTTTAGCCGCAACCCTAACCCTAATGGGAAAATGGAAATAAATACTATTTTTTAATTTTATTATTTTTCCCTAACTAAGGGGGTGATAAGGGGGGTTTGATTTACTATTTATAGCGGGTTTTTATGATTGGCAGCTGTCACGCTAAAAGACGCTTTTTATTGCAAAAAATAGTTTTTGCATCACCACATTTTGAGAGCTATAATTGTTGTATATTTTGGCCCACAGAGTCATGTGAGGTCTTATTTTTTGCGGGACGAGGTGACATTTTTATTGGTACCATTTTTGAGCATGTGACGATTTTTGATCGCTTTTTATTTCGATTTTTGGGAGGTTAGAATGAACAAAAATCAGCAATTCATGAATTTCTTTTGGGGGAGGCGTTTATACCGTTCCGCGTGTGGTAAAATTGATGAAGCAGTTTTATTCTTCGGGTCAGTATGATTACGGTGATATCTCATTTATGTCATTTTTTTATGTTTTGGCGCTTTTATACAATAAAAACAATTTTATATAAAAAAATTATTATTTTTGCATCGCTTTATTCTGCGAGCTATAACTTTTTTATTTTTTCGCTGATGATGCTGTCTGGCAGCTCGTTTTTTGCGGGACAAGATGACGTTTTCAGCTGTACCATGTTTATTTATATCCGTCTTTTTGATCGCGTGTTATTCCACTTTTTGTTTGGCGGTATGATGATAAAGCATTGATTTTTTGCTTTTTTTTTTTTTTAAGAGGTTCACTAAAGGGGTTAACTAGTGGGACAGTTTTATAGGGGGGGTTGTTATGGACGCGGCGATACCAAATATGTGCACTTTTATTGTTTTGTTTTTTTTATTTACAGGAAAAAATGAATTTATTGGGGAATATTTTTTTTTTTTTTATGATTTTTTTAAACAATTTTTATTTTTATTTTTTTAACTTTTTACTTTGTCCCAGGGTGGGACATCACTGTATTTTAGCAGATCGCTGGTGTGACAGTGTGCACAGCACACTGTCACACCAGCGATCGCTCTGGCATCGCTGCAGGCTTCTCATTGCCTGCTCTCAGCAGGCACTGAGGAAGCCGCCTCCCTGCAGGACCCGGATGGACCCCGGCGACATCTTGGATCCGGGGTCCTGCAGGGAGGAAGGACCCTCGGAACAGCGCGACACATCGCGCTGCTCTGAGGGTCTCAGGGGGGCGCGCAGGGAGCCCCCACCCTGCGCGATCCTCCCCTGTGCCCCCAGTACACCGCGATCATGTTTGATCGCGGTGTGCTAGGGGTTAATGTGCCGGGAGCGGTCCGTGACCGCTCCTGACACATAGTGCCGGGTGTCAGCTGTGATAATCAGCTGACACCCGGCCACGATCGGCTGCGCTCCCCCCGGGAGCGCGTCCGATCGCACGAGACGTACTATCCCGTCCATGGTCATACGGGCCCAGGTACCATGGACGGGATAGTACGTCTGATGGCAGTAAGGGGTTAAGGAAAAAAAAATTCAAAGTTTGAAAATTGCAAAATTTTCAAAATTTTCGCCATATTTGTGTTTTTTTAAAAAATAAAAGCAAGTTATATCGAAGAAATTATACTTCTAACGTGAAGTACAATATGTCACGAGAAAACAATCTCAGAATCGCGAATATCCGTTGAAGCGTTCCAGAGTTATAACCTCATAAAGAGACAGTGGTCAGAATTGTAAAAATTGGCCCGGTCATTAACGTGCAAACCACCCTTGGGGGTGAAGGGGTTAAACATTCCAAAAATTCCTGTGAAGCACCAGAAGGGTTAATAAATGTTTTGATTGTGGCTTTGAGCACCTTGAGGGGTGCAGTTTTTAGAAAGGTCTCACTTTTGGGTGTGTTGATGTAAAGTAGACCTGTGGAAAATGTTACTTATTAAGTATTTTGCGTGACATATCTGTTTGATTTAAGGGCATGAAAATTCAATTCAATTTTTTTCACAAATAAATGCAAGTCATATCAAAGAAATTTTACCACTATCATGAAGTAAAATATGTCACGAGAAAATATTGTCAGAATCACCAGGATCCATGGAAACATTGCAGAGTTATTACCTCATAAAGGGACAGTGGTCAGAATTGCAAAAATTGGTCCGATCATTAACATGCAAACCACCCTCGGGGGTAAAGGGGTTAAAATATTGTGTCTCTTCTTTTTTACAAACATGCAAAACACACACTTTATACTTGGGAAGGTGATTTGGAATAGTTGAATAATAGGTTTATGGGCCATACAAATAATATGCCCAATCAATGAGACTCACACTATCAAATAAGAATGACAAATAAATGATCTGATGGGTATGTCAAACTCATACAGCTCTGGCAAAAATTAAGAGACCACTGCAAAATTTTCAGTTTGATTTTTCTCAGGAATGGCAGCAGGCAGGTGTGAGTGCATCTGCACGCACTGTGAGGCGGAGACTCTTGGAGCAAGGCCTGGTCTCAAGGAGGGCAGCAAAGAAGCCACTTCTCTCCAGAAAAACATCATGGACAGACTGATATTCTGCAAAAGGTACAGGCAGTGGACTGCTGAGGACTGGGGTAAAGTTATTTTCTCTGATGAATCCCCTTTTCGATTGTTTGGGACATCAGGAAAACGCCTCATTCAGAGAAGACAAGGTGAGCACTAGCACCAGTCTTGTCTCATGCCAACTGTTAAGCATCCTGAAACCATTCATGTGTGGGGTTGCTTCTCAGCCAAGGGAATCTGCTCTCTCACAGTCTTGCCTAAGAACACAGCCATGAATAAAGAATGGTACCAGAATGTCCTCCTCCAAGAGCAACTTCTCCCAACCCTCCAAGAGCAGTTTGGCGATCAACAATGCCTTTTCCAGCATGATGGAGCACCTTGCCATAAAGAAAAGGTGATAACTAAATGGCTCAGGGAACAAAACATAGAGATTTTGGGTCCATGGCCTGGAAACTCCCCAGATCTTAATCCCATTGAGAACTTGTGGTCAATCATCAAGAGACAGGTGGACAAACAAAAACCTAAAAATTCTGACAAAATGAAAGCATTGATTGTGCAAGAATGGACTGCTATCAGTCAGGATTTGGTCCAGAAGTTGATTGAGAGCATGCCAGGGAGAATTGCAGAGGTCCTGAAGAAGAAGGGTCAACACTGCAAATATTGACTTGCTGCATTAACTCATTCTAACTGTCAATATAAGCTTTTGTTACTCATATGTTTGCAATTATTATATTTCTGTCTGTGATAAAAACATCTGTCAAACACACATAAAAACCAGAGGGCAGCAGATCATGTGAAAATATAATATTTGTGTCATTCTCAAAACTTTTGGCCATGACTGTACATACTGTAATAGCCGCTAATTCAATTGCCGGCTTTTGTGAAATTACAGACCCGACATGAAATGACACATGGTTTACATACAGTTAACCATGTCATTTCATGTAGTTTGATATATGGTTTTAACTTACAATTACATGAGTGTATGTGTGCAAAATTGCAGACTGTAGGGGTTAATTAAAGGTGTAAATTCATTTAACAAAAATGCGTGGGCTCCCGCTGTATTTTCTCCACCAGACAGACAAAGCAAGCGAGTGGGGGCAGATAATAATAGCCCAGGGAGGGTGCATTTATTTAGTGCCCCCCCGGCTACTAACATATGCCCCCTGCCACCCCAGAAATGTCAAATCTATAATTAGATTTGCCCTTTCTGGCACTTTGCCTGTCTATTCCCATTGCCCTGTAGCGGTGGCGAATGGGTTAATAAGGGGTTAAAGCCACCTTGCTATTGAAAGGTGACCTTAAGCCAGGTTAATAATTGAGAGCTGTCGATTAGACAACTATCAATTATTAATTCTATTGTATGAAAGAAAAATCAAACACACACACTTTAATAAAAAATCATTTTAATGAAATAAGCACACAGTTTTTGACCATCTTTTATTTTCCTGCTAAAACCATTTCCTGCAATAAAAATAAAATAAAAAAGCAAAATGATTCTTACCTATCCGATGCACAGTTAGGTCCCACGCTGTAATCCATCAGAAAGGGTTAACAGGTTACAGCTAGCGAGCTGTAACCCCCTGAATGAATAAGTTCCTCTCCCGGCCACAGGAGAGGAAATGATTAATGTGTGAAGCTCAATTGATTGCTTCCCACAGTAATCAGTTCCGGTCAGGTCACCCAGGGACACAGCACAACAGCAGTGATGTCAGAGGGAGTCCCGGGTGACCTGACCTGATTACTGTGGGAAGCAATCAATTAAGCATCACACATTAATCACTTCCTCTCCTGTCGCCGGGAGAGGAACTTATTCATTCAGGGGGTTACAGCTCAGTAGGCAGCATTAGCTGCCTGCTAGCTGTAACCTGTTAACTGTTAGGATTTGGTAGCTGAGGAGAGCAGGCAAAAACGGCAATACACCAGAGAGGTTGGAATCTATTGGATTGCAGTACCCTGACTAACCACCACAACTAAAGGCAGCCGTGGAGCGTTCCAACGTTGGTCCTAGACGCCTCGTCACAGCCTGAGAGATTACCTACACCTAAAGATAGAAAGAGGAAAGCTATCTGCCCCGGAGCAGATCCCCAAAGAACATAGGAAGCCCCAAACATGTAATGGCGGTTAGACAAGAGGAAATACAGACACAGACAGAAAATAGTATGAGCAAACGCTGGGGCCCAATCTGCCTAGACAGAAAAGGATAGAAAGGATACTCACTGCAATCCAAAAAAACCCTAAAAAATGCCAACGCTACTGATTGCAAAAAACACCTGAGATCACACGACCTCTACCACCTAAATCAGTTCTCTGGTGTAACAAAACTAAGCCGCAGACACTGAAAAAACTGGAAAAGGCAAATGAACAAATAACGATGGCTCCAGCGGAACTAAGAGGAGCCCAAGCCCCCCGGGGGGGGAACCTGGCTAACCTCACAGAAATGCAGAGAAATATGAAAATGGTAAGCACAAAAACAAAAACAGAAAATATCTTATCTGAAAGCAGAAGAAGAGCCAAGACTCAGCAAGCTTCCAAGTGAACCAGGAACCACAGTTGAGATAAGAACAATTGATCACCAGCAACGATGATGGGAGGGAACCTCCCTTATATAAGACCAGTCTGTGACTCCTGATTGCCAATCCTCATTGAATGGTTCAGTACTGTTTGTAACCACCAGAGGGAGCTTCTGCTCAGAATTCATTTCCAAAACATTCACAACAGTACCCCCCCTTGAGGAGGGGTCACCGAACCCTCATTTGTGCAACCAGGTCGGTCAGGATGAGCTCGGTGATAGGCACGGATCAGTCTCCTAGCATGGATGTCCGAAGCAAACACCCAAGAATTGTCCTCCTGACAATAATCTCTCCACTTAACCAAATACTGGAGTTTCCGTCTAGAAAAATGAGAATCCAATATTTTCTCAACCACATAATCCAGATTGCCCTCAACCAAAACAGGGTCAGGAGGCGCAGCCATAGGAACCACTGGCTCGACAAACCTCTTCAATAAGGACTTGTGGAACACGTTATGGATCTTAAATGTCCCTGGAAGAAGTAAACGAAAGGAAACAGGATTAAGAATCTCCATGATCTTAGAAGGTCCAATGAACCTAGGCTTAAACTTAGGAGATGCAACTCTCATAGGGATATTTCTTGAGGACAACCAGACCAAGTCCCCTACTTTAAACCGAGGACCATCAGTCCTATGCCGGTTGGCAAACCGCTGGGCCTTCTCCTGAGAGAGGGACAACCTCTCCACTACCTGGTCCCAAATCTGCTGCATATGCTCCACAACAGAGTCAACACCCGGACAGACAGAAGCCTCTGTCTGTCCCGAAGAAAATCGAGGGTGAAACCCAAAATTGCAGAAAAATGGAGACATCAAAGTGGCAGAGCTTGCCCTATTATTAAGAGCAAACTCAGCTAAAGGCAAAAAAGAGACCCAGTCATCTTGATCAGCAGACACAAAGCATCTCAGATAAGAATCCAATGTCTGGTTTGTTCTCTCAGTTTGTCCATTGGTCTGAGGATGAAAAGCAGAGGAGAAAGACAATTGAACACCAAGTTTAGAACAAAAAGTCCTCCAAAATCTGGAAACAAACTGGACTCCTCTGTCAGACACAATGTTCTCAGGAATGCCGTGTAACCGAACCACGTGCTGAAGGAACAAAGGCACCAATTCGGAGGAGGAAGGCAACTTAGGTAATGGCACAAGATGTATCATCTTGGAAAACCTATCACAAATCACCCAGATAACGGTCATTCTCTGAGAAACAGGGAGGTCGGAAATAAAATCCATAGAGATATGGGTCCATGGACTCTTGGGCACAGGCAATAGCATCAACAAACCACTAGAGCGAGAGCAAGGCTTGGAGCGAGAGCAAGTCCCACAGGACTGCACAAACTCCCTGACGTCACGAGACACCAAAAGAACCGACTCACCAAGTCTCTGGTACCAAAAATTCCGGGATGACCGGCCAACGCGGAAAAATGAATCTCAGACATCACACTCTTTTTCCACCGGACTGGGACAAACAATTTCCCAATAGGGCAGCGCTCGGGTTTATCCTCCTGACACCCTTCCAGAGCCAGTCTCAAATTGGGCGAGATGGCGGAAAGAACTACACCCTCTTTCAAAATAACAGCAGGATCAGATAACTCAGGAGAGTCCGCAAGGAAATCTCCTCGAGAGGGCATCCGCCTTAACATTCTTAGTGGCAGGAAGAAAGGAAACCACAAAATTAAAACGTGTGAAAAACAAGGCCCACCTGGCCTGTCTAGGATTAAGTCGCTTGGCTGATTCCAGATAAACCAGATTCTTATGGTCCGTGAGGATCACCACCTGATGTTTGGCTCCCTCCAGCCAATGTCTCCACTCTTCAAAAGCCCACTTCATGGCCAATAACTCCCGATTACCCACGTCATAATTACGTTCAGTTGGAGAAAATTTTCGAGAGAAAAAGGCACAAGGGTTACTTTTAGAGGTCTCAGGATCTCTTTGGGACAAAACGGCACCTGCCCCAATTTCAGAGGCATCAACCTCCACCTGAAATGGCAGAGAAACATCAGGCTGCCGTAGAACAGGAGCAGAAGTGAATCTCTGCTTAAGTTCCTGAAACGCAGAGACTGCCTCAGGAGGCCAATTCACCACATCAGAACCCTTTTTGGTCAAATCAGTCAATGGTTTAACAATAACAGAGAAATTACCAATAAATTTACTATAAAAATTGGCAAAACCCAAGAATCTCTGAAAAGCCTTTAATGAAGTAGGTTGGACCCAATCACAGATGGTCTGAACCTTGACCGGGTCCATTTCAATAACAGATGGAGACAAAATGAATCCCAGAAATTAGATCCTCTGTACGCCAAAAAGACACTTTGATCCCTTCACATACAGAGCATTCTCTCTCAAAATCTGGAACACAGTCCGAACATGTTTCACATGAGAGTCCCAGTCATTGGAAAAAATCAAGATATCATCCAAATAAACAATCAGAAATTTATCCACAAAATCCCTGAAAATGTCATTCATGAAGGACTGGAAGACGGAAGGAGCATTAGTGAGCCCAAAGGGCATCACTAGGTACTCAAAATGCCCCTCTGGGGTATTAAACGCCGTCTTCCATTCATCCCCGTGCTTAATGCGAATAAGGTTATGCGCCCCCCTGAGGTCAAGCTTGGTAAACCAAGTAGCACTTTTCACCCTGGAAAACAGATCAGAAATCAAGGGTAACGGATATTGATATTTCACAGTGATCTTGTTCAAGAGACGATAATCAATACACGGCCTTAATGAACCATCCTTTTTGGAAACAAAGAAAAAACCGGCACCCAAGGGTGAAGAGGATGGTCTGATATGACCCTTCTCCAATGACTCCTTGATATAAGACCGCATAGCGTCATGTTCAGGTACAGACAAGTTAAAAAGGCGACCTTTAGGAAATTTACTACCAGGCACTAATTCAATAGCGCAGTCATAGCTCCTATGGGGGGCAAGGATGCATATTTACTTTCGCTAAACACATCAGAAAAATCAGTCAAAAAGTCAGGAACATCCTGAGACTGGGGAGAGGCAGAAAAAACAGGAGTGTTGGCATTAACACATTGGCAGCACCAACTGGTTACAGACACAAATTTCCAATCCAAAACAGGATTATTGTTATGTTACGGTAGCTGAGGAGTGCAGGCAAAAAAGGAAATACACCAGAGCAGTTGGAATCTATGAGATTGCAGTACCCTGACTAACCACCGCAACTAGAGGCAGCCGTGGAGCGTTCCTACGTTGGTCCTAGACGCCTCGTCACAGCCTGAGAAACTAACTACACCTAAAGATAGAAATAGGAAAGCTATCTGCCCCGGAGCAGAACCCCAAAGATAATAGAAAGCCCCCAAACATGTAATGGCGGTTAGACAAGAGGAAATACTGACACAGAAAGAAAATAGTAAGAGCAAACGCTGGGGCCCAAACTATCTAAATAGAAAAGGACAGGAAGGGTACTTACTGCAATCCCAGAAAACCCTGAAAAACACCAACTCTACTAATTTCAAAATCACCTGAGATCACACGACCTCTACCACCTAAATTAGTTCTCTGGTGTAACAAAAACAGCAGCCACTGAAAAAACTGGAAAAAGCAAAAGTACAAAACACAGTGGCTGAACTAAACTGAGAGGGCAAAAGCCCCCGGAGGGGACCCTGAAGGCCCCCACAGAAGTGCAGGACCAAATGCAAAAATATAGCAAAAACACAAAATAAGAAATTGTCTTATCTGATAGCAGGAGATGCAGACACGACACAGCAGGCTACAAGGGAAACTGGAAAGAAAGATTCAGACCAGAACAATTGATCACCGGCAACCCTGATGGGAAAATGATTCCCTTAAATAAGACCAATCAGTAACACCTGATTCCCAGTCCTCACAATCCTCACTAGTACCGCTTGTAACCACCAGAGGGAGCCTCTGCTCAGAACTCATCTCAAACCCATTCACAACAGTACCCCCCCCTTGAGGAGGGGTCACCGAACCCTCATTTGAGCAACCAGGTCGGTCAGGATGAGTTCTATGATACGCACGGATAAGTCTCCTAGCATGGATGTCCGAAGCAAACACCCAAGAATTATCTTCCTGACCATAACCTCTCCATTTAACCAAATACTGGAGTCTTCGTCTAGAAAAACGAGAATCCAATATTTTCTCAACCACATACTCCAGATTGCCCTCAACCAAAACAGAGTCAGGAGGCACAACAGCAGGAACCACTGGCTCAACAAACCTCTTCAACAAGGACTTGTGGAACACGTTATGGATCTTAAATGTCCCTGGAAGAAGCAAACGAAAAGAAACAGGATTAATAATCTCCATGATCTTATAAGGTCCAATGAACCTAGGCTTAAATTTAGGAGATGCTATTCTCATAGGAATATTCTTTGAGGACAACCAGACCAAGTCCCCCACTTTAAACCGAGGACCATCAGTCCTATGCCGGTTAGCAAACCGCTGGGCCTTCTCCTGAGAGAGGGACAACCTCTCCACTACCTGGTCCCAAATCTGCTGCATACGCTCAACAACAGAGTCAACACCTGGACAGACAGAAGCCTCCGTCTGTCCTGAAGAAAATCGAGGGTGAAACCCAGAATTACAGAAAAACGGAGACATCAAAGTGGCAGAGCTAGCCCTATTATTAAGAGCAAACTCAGCCAAAGGCAAAAAAGAGACCCAGTCATCCTGATCAGCAGACACAAAGCATCTTAGATAAGTCTCCAATGTCTGGTTTGTTCTCTCAGTTTGACCATTGGTCTGAGGATGAAATGCCGAGGAGAAAGACAATTGAGCACCCAGTTTAGAACAAAAAGTCCTCCAAAATCTGGAAACAAACTGGACTCCTCTGTCAGACACAATGTTCTCAGGAATGCCGTGTAAACGAACCACGTGCTGAAGGAACAACGGCACCAATTCAGAGGAGGAAGGCAACTTAGGTAATGGCACAAGATGTATCATTTTGGAAAACCTATCACAAATTACCCAGATGGTGGTCATTCTCTGAGAAACAGGAAGATCGGAAATGAAATCCATAGAGATATGGGTCCATGGTCTCTTGGGCACAGGCAATGGCATCAACAAACCACTAGAGCGAGAGCAAGGCTTGGAGCGAGAGCAAGTCCCGCAGGACTGCACAAATTCCCTGACATCGCGAGACAAGGTAGGCCACCAAAAGGACTGACTAACCAAGTCTCTGGTACCAAAAATTCCGGGATGCCCAGCCAATGCGGAACAATGAATCTCAGACATCACACTCTTTTTCCATTGGTCCGGGACAAACAATTTTCCAACAGGGCAGCGCTCGGGCCTATCCTCCTGACACCCCTCCAGAGCAAGTCTCAAATTGGGCGAGATGGCGGAAAGAACTACACCCTCCTTCAAAATAACAGAGGGATCAGATAGCTCAGGAGAGTCCGCAAGGAAACTCCTCGAGAGGGCATCCGCCTTAACATTCTTAGTGCCAGGAAGAAAGGAAAAAACAAAATTAAAACGTGTGAAAAACAAGGCCCACCTGGCCTGTCTAGGATTGAGTCGCTTGGCAGATTCCAGATAGACCAGATTCTTATGGTCCGTAAGGACCACCACCTGATGTTTGGCTCCCTCCAGCCAATGTCTCCACTCTTCAAAAGCCCACTTCATGGCCAATAACTCCCGATTACCCACATCATAATTACGTTCAGTAGGAGAAAATTTTCGAGAGAAAAAGGCACAAGGGTTACTTTTAGAGGTCTCTGGATCTTTTTGGGACAAAACGGCACCTGCCCCAATTTCAGAGGCATCAACCTCCACCTGAAATGGCAGAGAAACATCAGGCTGCCGTAGAACAGGAGCAGAAGTGAATCTCTGCTTAAGTTCCTGAAACGCAGAGACTGCCTCAGGAGGCCAATTCACCACATCAGAACCCTTTCTGGTCAAATCAGTTAATGGTTTAACAATAACAGAGAAATTACCAATAAATTTACTATAAAAATTGGCAAAACCCAAAAATCTCTGAAGAGCCTTTAATGAAGTAGGTTGGACCCAATCACAGATGGCCTGAACCTTGACCGGGTCCATTTCAATAACAGATGGGGACAAAATGAATCCCAGAAATGAGATCTTCTGTACGCCAAAAAGACACTTTGATCCCTTCACATACAGAGCATTCTCTCTCAAAATCTGGAATACAGTTCGAACATGTTTCACATGAGAGTCCCAGTCATTAGAAAAAATCAAGATATCATCCAAATAAACAATCAGAAACTTGTCCACAAAATCCCTGAAAATGTCATTCATGAAGGACTGGAAGACGGAAGGAGCATTAGTGAGCCCAAAGGGCATCACAAGGTACTCAAAATGCCCTTCAGGGGTGTTAAATGCCATCTTCCATTCATCCCCGTGCTTAATGCGAATAAGGTTATACGCCCCCCTGAGGTCAAGCTTGGTAAACCAAGTAGCGTTTTTCACCCTGGAAAACAGGTCAGAAATCAAGGGTAACGGGTATTGATATTTCACAGTAATATTGTTCAAGAGACGATAATCAATACACGGCCTTAATGAACCATCTTTTTTGGCCACAAAGAAAAAACCGGCACCTAAGGGTGAAGAGGATGGTCTGATATGACCCTTCTCCAATGATTCCTTGATATAAGACCGCATAGCGTCATGTTCAGGTACAGACAAGTTAAAAAGGCGACCCTTAGGGAATTTACTACCTGGCACTAATTCAATAGCGCAGTCATAGCTCCTATGGGGAGGTAAGGATGCAGATTTACTTTCGCTAAACACATCAGAAAAATCAAACAAAAAGTCAGGAACATCCTCAGCCTGGGGGAGGCAGAAAAAACAGGAGTGTTGGCACTAACACATTGGAAGCCCCAACTGGTTACAGACACAGATTTCCAATCCAAAACAGGATTATGAGACTGTAACCAAGGGAAACCCAGCACTATAATGTCATGCAGATTATATAGAACCAAAAATTTGCAGCACTCCTGGTGATCAGGTTCAATCCTCATTATCACCTGAGTAGAAAACTGGGGTTTATTCTCAGCCAAAGGGGTAGAATCGATCCCCAGTAAAGGAATAGACTTCTGTAGGGGTATCAAGGAAAACCCACAACGTTTAGCAAAATCATAATCCATCAGGTTAATAGCTGCTCCAGAATCAACGAAAGCCTGAGCAGAAAATGAGGACAGAGAGCATATCAGAGTGACAGTTAATAAAAACTTAGTCTGAACACTACCCAAGACAACTGAGCGAGCAAAACGTCTTCCCCGCTTAGGGCAGACTGAAATAGCATGAGAGGCATCACCACAGTAGAAACATAACCCATTGCGCTTTCGAAACTCATGACGCTGTGCCCCAGACACCACTCCATCACACTGCATGGGCTCAGCAGCTGGCTCACAAGGCAACACCACTCCACGCATACTTCTCCGCTCACGCAAACGTCTGTCAATTTGAATCGCCAATGACATAGAATCATTGAGACCAGAGGGGACAGGGAATCCCACCATAACATCCTTTACATTATCCGACAGACCCTTCCGGAAAAGGGCCGCCAAAGCGTCGTCATTCCATTTGGTCAGGACTGCCCACCTACGGAATCTCTGACAGTATAACTCAGCGTCATCAAGCCCCTGATTTAATGCCAACAAGGCTTTTTCAGCTTGATCAGTGACATTAGGCTCATCGTACAATAACCCCAAAGCCTGAAAAAATGCATCAACATCACTCAAAACAGGATCCCCAGGTATCAGGGAAAAAGCCCAATCCTGAGGATCGCCGCGCAGGAGAGAGATGATAATTTGAACCTGCTGCGCTGCGTTTCCTGAGGACTTAGATTTTAAGGCAAGAAACAATTTACAATTATTTTTGAAATTCTGAAACTTAGCTCTATCCCCTAAAAACAAATCTGGCATGGGGATCCTAGGTTCCACAAAAGGCAACCTAGCAAGATATGCAGCAATACTCTGAACCTCAGTGGCAAGCTGATCCACACGGCCAGACAACTGTGCAAACTCCATTGGGAGAAAAGATCCTCCCCAGCACCCAGAGATACAGAGGGAAAAAAAAAAAAAAATGCAACAAACAGAAAAATATCTCTGACAACTTTTCTTCCTTCAAAATATTTTTTCCCTTCTGTGAGTACATACAATTTTTATGGCCGGTGATACTGGCCGGTGATACTGTTATGTTACGGTAGCTGAGGAGTGCAGGCAAAAAAGGAAATACACCAGAGCAGTTGGAATCTATGAGATTGCAGTACCCTGACTAACCACCGCAACTAGAGGCAGCCGTGGAGCGTTCCTACGTTGGTCCTAGACGCCTCGTCACAGCCTGAGAAACTAACTACACCTAAAGATAGAAATAGGAAAGCTATCTGCCCCGGAGCAGAACCCCAAAGATAATAGAAAGCCCCCAAACATGTAATGGCGGTTAGACAAGAGGAAATACTGACACAGAAAGAAAATAGTAAGAGCAAACGCTGGGGCCCAAACTATCTAAATAGAAAAGGACAGGAAGGGTACTTACTGCAATCCCAGAAAACCCTGAAAAACACCAACTCTACTAATTTCAAAATCACCTGAGATCACACGACCTCTACCACCTAAATTAGTTCTCTGGTGTAACAAAAACAGCAGCCACTGAAAAAACTGGAAAAAGCAAAAGTACAAAACACAGTGGCTGAACTAAACTGAGAGGGCAAAAGCCCCCGGAGGGGACCCTGAAGGCCCCCACAGAAGTGCAGGACCAAATGCAAAAATATAGCAAAAACACAAAATAAGAAATTGTCTTATCTGATAGCAGGAGATGCAGACACGACACAGCAGGCTACAAGGGAAACTGGAAAGAAAGATTCAGACCAGAACAATTGATCACCGGCAACCCTGATGGGAAAATGATTCCCTTAAATAAGACCAATCAGTAACACCTGATTCCCAGTCCTCACAATCCTCACTAGTACCGCTTGTAACCACCAGAGGGAGCCTCTGCTCAGAACTCATCTCAAACCCATTCACAACAGATTATGAGACTGTAACCAAGGGAAACCTAGTACAATAATGTCATGCAGATTATACAGTACCAAAAATTTGCAACTCTCCTGATGATCAGGTTCAACCCTCATTATGACCTGAGTAAAAAACTGGGGTTTATTCTCAGCCAAAGTGGTAGAATCAATCCCCAGTAGGGGAATAGACTTCCGGAGGGGTATCAAGGGAAACCCACAACGTTTGGCAAAATCAATATCCATCAGGTTGATAGCTGCTCCCGAATCAACAAAAGCCTGAGCAGAAAATGTGGACAGGGAGCAAATCAGGGTAACAGTCAACAAAAATTTAATCTGAACACTACCCAAGACAACTGAGCGTGCAAAACGTCTTCCCCGCTTAGGGCACACAGAAATAGCATGAGAGGCGTCACCACAATAGAAACATAACCCATTGCTTTTTCGAAACTCATGACGCTGTGCCCCAGAAGCCACTCTATCACACTGCATGGGTTCAGAAGCTGGCTTACAAGGCAACACTATTCCACGCATACCTCTACGCTCAAGCAAACGTCTGTCAATTTGAATCGCTAATGACATAGAATCATTGAGACCAGAGGGAGCAGGGAAACCCACCATAACATCTTTTACATTCTCTGACAGCCCCTTCCGAAAAAGGGCTACCAAAGCATCATCATTCCATTTGGTTAGGACTGCCCATTTTCGGAATTTCTGACAGTACAACTCAGCGTCCTCAAGCCCCTGATTTAATGCCAACAAGGTTCTTTCAGCTTGATCAGTGACATTAGGCTCATCGTACAATAACCCCAGAGCCAGAAAAAATGCATCAACATCACTCAAAACAGGGTCCCCAGGTGTCAGGGAAAAAGCCCAATCCTGAGGATCGCCGCGCAGGAGAGAGATGACAATTTGAACCTGCTGTGCTGCGTTCCCTGAGGACTTAGGTTTTAAGGCAAAAAACAACTTACAGTTATTTTTGAAATTCAGAAATTTGGCCCGATCTCCCAAAAACAAATCTGGCATGGGAATCTTAGGTTCCACAACCGGCAACCCAGCAAGATAGACAGCAATACTCCGAACCTCAGTGGCAAGCTGATCCACACGGCCAGACAGCTGTGCAAGCTCCATTGAAAGAAAAAAAAAATCCTCCTCAGCACCCAGAGAAAAAGAGGGAAAAAATGCAAGAAACAGAAAAAAAAAAAAAATCTCTGACAACTCTGACAACTTTTTTCTTTCCACACTATTTTTCCCTTCTGTGAGTAGCATACAATTTTCAGTTTGGCCGGTGATACTGTTATGATTTGGTAGCTGAGGAGAGCAGGCAAAAATGGCAATACACCAGAGAGGTTGGAATCTATTGGATTGCAGTACCCTGACTAACCACCACAACTAAAGGCAGCCGAGGAGCGTTCCTACGTTGGTCCTAGACACCTCGTCACAGCCTGAGAGATTAACTACACCTAAAGAAAGAAAGAGGAAAGCTATCTGCCCCGGAGCAGATCCCCAAAGAACATAGGAAGCCCCCAAACATGTAATGGCGGTTAGACAAGAGGAAATACAGACACAGACAGAAAATTGTATGAGCAAACGCTGGGCCCAATCTGCCTAGACAGAAAAGGATAGAAAGGATACTCACTGCAATCCAAAAAAACCCTAAAAAATGCCAACTCTACTGATTGCAAAAACACCTGAGATCACACGACCTCTACCACCTAAATCAGTTCTCTGGTGTAACAAAACTAAGCCGCAGACACTGAAAAAACTGGAAAAGGCAAATGAACAAATAACAATGGCTCCAGCGGAACTGAGAGGAGCCCAAGCCCCCCGGGGGGGAACCTGGCTAACCTCACAGAAATGCAGAGAAATATGCAAATGGTAAGAACAAAAACTAAAACAGAAAAAACCGGATTACTTACCGGTAATGCTCTTTTATAGAGCCCACGACAGCACCCACTGAGAGAGGGGATCCGCCCCTAGGTACAGGAAACCTACAGAGAGATAAAAGGGGCGTCCCCCCTCGCTCCTCAGTTGGATTACAGAGAATGAGAGGAACCGCCACACAAGTTTCAGTTAATTTGCTCCATAATACGTTTAACATATATATATATATATATATATATATATATATATACACTGCTAGACTATGTATAGTCAAAATATACAATCAATCCTTCATCCAACAGAATGCACCGTGTATACTACAACTAGGGGAGGGAAGTGAGTGGGTGCTGTCGTGGGCTCTATAAAAGAGCATTACCGGTAAGTAATCCGTTTTTTTCTCTTCGCCACCACGACAGCACCCACTGAGAGATTTTCAGAGACAATCACCTGGGAGGGACCACCGTGTCAAGGACTGATCTACCAAACACTAGGTCTGATGAGGAGGATAGATCTAATCTATAGTGATCATAGAAGGTAGAAGGTGATGCCCAGGTTGCGGCCTTACATATAAGGTCTATCGGGACATCTGCTCTTTCTGCCCAAGAGGAAGATATGGCCCGTGCGGAATGTGCCTTCACGCCCTGTGGTGGGACCTTCCCTTTTGCCACATACGCCAGTGCTATTGCGTCTCTAATCCATCGAGATAGCGTGTTTTTCGTTACTCCTGCACCTTTGCGGCTGCACTGGAAAGAGACAAAGAGAGCCCTGCTCTTCCTCCAGGGTCTAGTCCTGTCTAGATATGCTAAAACGGCTCTTTTAACATCTAAAGTGTGGAATTTTTCTTCCTGTGGTGATGAGGGGTTATCATAAAAGGAAGGAAGATAGATTTCTTGAGATCTATGAAATTTAGTCGGCACTTTAGGAAGATAAGACGGGTCAGTTTTTAACACTATATAACACTATATCCAGTTTTTAACACTGGATATATAGACAAGAAAGGAGGATCTATTGATAAGGCCTGGAGATCACTCACTCTTCTTGCCGAGATCAAGGCCACTAATAAAATGGTTTTTAATGAAGCATATTTTATTGGAACTGAATGAAAGGGCTCAAATGGACCTTCTGTTAAGGCGTCTAGGACTAGGTTTAAGTCCCAAGATGGCATCTGTGATATATGGACTGGTTCTGCTCGATGGCATGCTGAGATAAACCGAGCTATCCATTTATTGCCTTCTACGTCATAACTATATAAGGCCCCTAGAGCCGACACTTGTACTTTAAGTGTATTTACTGGCAGACCTAATTCATGCCCTTTTTGCAAGAATTCTAGAATAGCCGGAATAGGTACTTCACCATACAGGCATACTGAATGAAAAGCTAGAAATTTCTTCCAGACTCTGGCATATATATTAGTTGTGGTCTCCTTCCTGCTATGCAGGAGCGTATTAATCAGTCCGTCTGAAAATCCTCTTAGTTTTAATAGCTGCCTTTCAAGTTCCAAGCCGTGAGGCGCAATCCTTTGACCTGAGGGTGATAGAAGGGCCCCTGTGAGAGAAGGTCCCGGTCCCAAGGGAGGATCCATGGATCCGAAACCGACATGGCCCTCAGCCACGAAAACCACGGCCTCTTGGGCCAGAATGGGGCAATTAAGACTACTCTCGCTCTCTCCTCTCTTATTTTCCGGATGACAATCGGTAATAGAATCATTGGAGGAAAGGCGTAGGCCAGGTGGAATGTCCACGGGGTCTGCAAGGCGTCGAGAATGTCCGGATTGTCCGTCTTGAATAATGAAGCGAACATTTTTACCTGCCTGTTGTTTCGTGTGGCGAACAGGTCTATGTCCGGTGTGCCCCATTTGAGCGTTATCATTTTGAAAATCTGATGATTGAGTACCCACTCCCCTTGGTGCAGAGTATGACGACTGAGAAAATCTGCATTGACATTATCTATTCCTCTGACGTGCAGGGCCGACAGGAACAGGAGATGACTTTCTGCCAATATTAAAATTTTTTCTGCGATAAACATGAGTGGCATTGATCGTGTACCTCCTTGATGGTTTAGGTACGCCACTGAGGTGTTGTTGTCCGACAGTATCCTTGTATGAGTCCCTTGCAGCTGCGGAAGGAAATTACATATGGCATGATATATAGCTTTTAGCTCTCTCATGTTTGACGAGTCCTCTGACTCTGATCTAGACCACTGTCTGTTGTGAATGTGTTAGAAATGAATTCTGAGCAGAAGCTCCCTCTGGTGGTTACAAACAGTACTGAACCATTCAATGAGGATTGGCAATCAGAAGTTACAGACTGGTCTTATATAAGGGAGGTTCCCTCCCATCATGGTTGCCGGTGATCAATTGTTCTTGTCTCAACTGTGGTTCCTGGTTCACTTGGAAGCTTGCTGGGTTTTGCCTGCTCTCCTCAGCTACCAAATCATAACAGTATCACCGGCCACTGAAAATTATATGGTACTCAACAGAAGGGAAAAATAGTAAAAGGAAAAAGAAAAAAGGAAGTTGTCAGAAATTTTTTTTTTCTCTGTTTGTTGCATTTTTTCCCTCTTTTTCACTGGCTGCTGAGGATTTTTTATTTTTTTTCTCTCAATGGAGTTTGCACAGTTGTCTGGCCGTGTTTATCAGCTTGCCACTGAAGTTCGGAGTATTGCTACCTATCTTGCAGGGTTACCGGTTGTGGAACCTAGGATCCCCATGCCAGATTTATTTTTGGGGATTGAGCTAAATTTCTGAATTTCAAAAATAACTGTAAGTTGTTTTTTGCCTTAAAACCTAAGTCCTCAGGGAACGCAGCACAGCAGGTTCAAATTGTCATCTCTCTCCTGCGCGACGATCCTCAGGATTGGGCTTTTTCCCTGACACATGGGGACCCTGTTTTGAGTAATGTTGATGCATTTTTTCTGGCTCTGGGGTTATTGTACGATGAACCTAATGTCACTGATCAAGCTGAAAAAACCTTGTTGGCATTAAATCAGGGGCTTGAGGACGCTGAGTTGTACTGTCAGAAATTCCGAAAGTGGGCAGTCCTGACCAAATGGAATGATGATGCTTTGGCAGCCCTTTTTCGGAAGGGTCTGTCAGAGAATGTAAAAGATGTTATGGTGGGTTTCCCTGCTCCCTCTGGTCTCAATGATTCTATGTCATTAGCGATTCAAATTGACAGACGTTTGCGTGAGCGTAGAGGTATGCGTGGAATAGTGTTGCCTTGTGAACCAGCTTCTGAGTCCATGCAGTGTGATAGAGTGGCTTCTGGGGCACAGCGTCATGAGTTTCGAAAACGCAATGGGTTATGTTTCTACTGTGGTGACGCCTCTCATGCTATTTCAGTCTGCCCTAAGCGGGGAAGACGTTTTGCACGCTCAGTTGTCTTGGGTAGTGTTCAGACTAAATTTCTGTTGACTGTTACCCTGATTTGCTCCCTGTCCACATTTTCTGCTCAGGCTTTTGTTGATTCGGGAGCAGCTATTAACCTGATGGATTTTGATTTTGCTAAACGTTGTGGGTTTCCCTTGATACCCCTACGGAAGTCTATTCCCCTACTGGGGATTGATTCTACCCCTTTGGCTGAGAATAAACCCCAGTTCTCTACTCAGGTGATAATGAGTGTTGAACCTGATCATCAGGAGAGTTGCAAATTTTTGGTGCTGTATAATCTGCATGACAGTATTGCACTAGGTTTACCTTGGTTACAGTCTCATAATCCTGTTTTGGATTGGAAATCTGTGTCTGTAACCAGTTGGGGC
Organism: Oophaga sylvatica; assembly: GCA_033576555.1. Lineage (NCBI taxonomy): Eukaryota > Metazoa > Chordata > Amphibia > Anura > Dendrobatidae > Oophaga > Oophaga sylvatica. The sequence continues at coordinate 49,709 of JARQOD010001419.1, read as the reverse complement.
TGCCAATGTGTTAATGCCAACACTCCTGTTTTTTCTGCCTCTCCCCAGGCTCAGGATGTTCCTGACTTTTTGACTGATTTTTCTGATGTGTTTAGCGAAAGTAAATCTGCATCCTTGCCCCCCCATAGGAGCTATGACTGCGCTATTGAATTAGTGCCTGGTAGTAAATTTCCTAAAGGTCGCCTTTTTAACTTGTCTGTACCTGAACATGACGCTATGCGGTCTTATATCAAGGAGTCATTGGAGAAGGGTCATATCAGACCATCCTCTTCACCCTTGGGTGCCGTTTTTTTCTTTGTGGCCAAAAAGGATGGTTCATTAAGGCCATGTATTGATTATCGTCTCTTGAACAATATCACTGTGAAATATCAATATCCGTTACCCTTGATTTCTGACCTGTTTTCCAGGGTGAAAAGTGCTACTTGGTTTACCAAGCTTGACCTCAGGGGGGCGTATAACCTTATTCGCATTAAGCACGGGATGAATGGAAGACGGCGTTTAATACCCCAGAGGGGCATTTTGAGTACCTAGTGATGCCCTTTGGGCTCACTAATGCTCCTTCCATCTTCCAGTCCTTCATGAATGACATTTTCAGGGATTTTGTGGATAAATTTCTGATTGTTTATTTGGATGATATCTTGATTTTTTCCAATGACTGGGGACTCTCATGTGAAACATGTTTGGACTGTGTTCCAGATTTTGAGAGAGAATGCTCTGTATGTGAAGGGATCAAAGTGTCTTTTTGGCGTACAGAGGATCTCATTTCTGGGATTCATTTTGTCCCCATCTGTTATTGAAATGGACCCGGTCAAGGTACAGGCCATCTGTAATTGGGTCCAACCTACTTCATTAAAGGCTCTTCAGAGATTCTTGGGTTTTGCCAATTTTTATCGTAAATTTATTGGTAATTTCTCTGTTATTGTTAAACCATTGACTGATTTGACCAAAAAGGGTTCTGATGTGGTGAATTGGCCTCCTGAGGCAGTCTCTGCGTTTCAGGAACTTAAGCAGAGATTCACTTCTGCTCCTGTTCTACGGCAGCCTGATGTTTCTCTGCCATTTCAGGTGGAGGTTGATGCCTCTGAAATTGGGGCAGGTGCCGTTTTGTCCCAAAGAGATCCAGAGACCTCTAAAAGTAACCCTTGTGCCTTTTTCTCTCGAAAATTTTCTTCAACTGAACGTAATTATGACGTGGGTAATCGGGAGTAATTGGCCATGAAGTGGGCTTTTGAAGAGTGGAGACATTGGCTAGAGGGAGCCAAACATCAGGTGGTGGTCCTCACGGACCATAAGAATCTGGTTTATCTGGAATCAGCCAAGCGACTTAATCCTAGACAGGCCAGGTGGGCCTTGTTTTTCACACGTTTTAATTTTGTGCTTTACTTTCTTCCTGGCACTAAGAATGTTAAGGCGGATGCCCTCTCGAGGAGTTTCCTTGCGGACTCTCCTGAGTTATCTGATCCTGCTGTTATTTGAAAGAGGGTGTAGTTCTTTCCACCATCTCGCCCAATTTGAGACTGGCTCTGGAAGGGTGTCAGGAGGATAAACCCGAGCACTGCTCTATTGGGAAATTGTTTGTCCCAGACCGGTGGAAAAAGAGTGTGATGTCTGAGATTCATTGTTCCGCGTTGGCCGGTCATCCCGGAATTTTTGATACCAGAGACTTGGTTAGTCGGTCCTTTTGGTGGTCTACTTTGTCTCGTGATGTCAGGGAATTTGTGCAGTCCTGCGGGACTTGCTCTCGCTCCAAGCCTTGCTCTCGCTCTAGTGGTTTGTTGATGCCATTGCCCGTGCCCAAGAGACCATGGACCCATATCTCTATGGATTTCATTTCCGACCTCCCTGTTTCTCAGAGAATGACCGTTATCTGGGTGATTTGTGATAGGTTTTCCAAAATGATACATCTTGTGCCATTACCTAAGTTGCCTTCCTGTCACGGGTGTGTCGCGGCGGAGATCGTCGCGATTGCACACCCTGACTTCGCACAGCTGAGTTTCTGGTGCTGGGTGTTTTTCGGCACTGAGGTAGTTAATTCTTTCTCTCTCGGTGCTGGGCTGACCATCCTCGCCCAGCTGCGATTGATGTTTTGTTAATTAGCTTCCTTCATATACCTGCTGGTCCGCTGGGGAAGTTGCCGGTGAAAGCATTCATTCAGACCAGCAGAGCGGATCGTTTCTGAGAAGACTTAAGCTAAGAGTGCCTGTTGTGGTTTTTCCTCTCCTCGCTTATTGTTTATCTCCTTAACCTTTTGTGTTCCTCTGTAGTGGAAGTGTTGTATGCAAGGCTGTGTTTTCTTTACCCCTTGTCTGTCTCGTTTGTCTTAGACTGTGTGTAAGCTGTGACCTGCCCATTCCTGTGGTGGTAATCAGGGTCCTTCTCAGGACTAGATTACAGTGGTCAGGGATCTACAGGAGACAGGGTTACGCTGGCGGCCTGGACCTCTGTACCATTAACAGTACCTCCAGGTAGAGGGACTAGTCAGGACCCCAGTTCAGGGTCAGCATAGACCCCGGTCCACCTCTATCCAGAGACAGCGTGACACGTACACAGTATTGACCCACAATACATAGGATATTATGCCAGGTAAGACATTGCTGGCAGATACTATGTATACATGTTGATTTTCTCTATTATATGAAATTTAGAATGATGTCACATTAGATATAGGTTGCTATCTTTGAATATATCTGTTATACGTCGTGACATTTTCACCGGCCATCTAAAGATTCTCCCCAGCCACCATGGATCCAGTAGCCCATTTAGCTCAGCAGTTGCAGAGTTTGTCCATGGAGCTGACGGACGTTAAATCCAAGGTTTTGTACCCCCGGGAGCAAACCAGATTTGAACCTAAAGTAGCTCTCCCGGACAGGTTCACTGGTGGGCGGGACAAGTTTTTTACTTTCCGGGAAGCATGTAAATTGTATTTTCGGCTGCGGCCGCAGTCGTCGGGGAGTGAAGATCAGAGGGTGGGAATTGTCATCTCGCTCTTACAAGGGGACCCTCAATCCTGGGCGTTCTCTCTCCCCCTGGGCTCCCCGGCTCTCCAGTCAGTGGACCCATTTTTTACAGCCCTGGGTCTGGTATATGATGACCCGGATCGGGTCTCCCTTGCTGAAATGAAGTTACGTAGGATACAGCAGGGAGATCGTCCGGCGTAGGAATTTTCTTCAGAGTTCCGTAGGTGGGCCACGGATACTCAGTGGAATGACCCGGCTCTTAAGAGCCAGTTTTGTCAAGGTTTATCTGACAAATTAAAAGATGTGTTGGCTCAGTATGATTCTCCCCCGTCACTGGAGGCCGCTATGGCTCTTGCTATTTGCATTGATAGACGGCTTCGGGAGAGGTGTGGGGTAACTCCGCCCCCTGTGATGACTCCACCTCCTTCTAAAGTCCCTAATATTGATGTTCCCTGGTTTATTCTGAGGAACCTATGCAGTTGGGAGGGACATCATTCCGAGGGAGGGGATCGGCGGTGCGCCGCAAAACAAGAAGGTGTTTCTTCTGCGGGAGAGAGGGACATTTTATTGAGGGGTGTCCATCCCGTACTGTACTGAGCAAGAAGTCGCCGGAAAACTATTAATCCCAGGTTGTGTGGTGGACGACAATCTGGGAGTATGTATTTCGTCCCCAAGTCCGTCTCAGTTTCTCGTACCAGCGGAGGTGGTGGTAGGTACGAGAACTGAGAGGATTTCTGTTCTTCTGGATAGTGGGGCCGCTGCTAATCTGGTTGACGCTCGGTTTGCCCAGGTGCAAGGTATGCAACTGAGTGTATTGGCCAAACCTATCCCTATATTCTCTATTGACGCCAGGCCTCTCGGTCAAGGTAGCTTTGTGCAAGCCGTGCATAACATAGACCTTCGAGTGGGGGCAATACATAAAGAACTATTGTCTTGTTATGTGTTGGAGGGCCTTCCCACTCCTATTGTGTTGGGACTTCCTTGGTTAACTAAACATAACCCAGTTATTAATTGGCAATCCAGAGAGATAAGCCAGTGGGGTGAATTTTGCAATAGTAACTGCATGAACACGATCATCGGTACGGTCGTGCCTAGAACCTTACCTCCTTTTCTGGAGGACTTTGAGGATGTGTTTTCAGATGAAGGGTGTCAAGAATTACCTCCTCATCGCGCATATGACTGTGCTATAAAATTGCTTCCTGATGCTAAGTTACCAAAATCTAGGTTATATAACCTTTCTGGTCCTGAGAGGCAAGCTATGAAGGATTACATTTCGGAAAGTCTGGCCAAGGGGCATATTAGACCTTCATCTTCCCCAGTGGCCGCGGGGTTCTTCTTTGTGAAGAAAAAAGATGGAGGCCTACGCCCTTGCCTGGATTTCCGTGAGCTTAATCGGATTACGGTCCGAGATCCGTATCCGCTCCCACTTATTCCTGATCTCTTCAATCAGATTGTGGGCGCCAAATGGTTCTCTAAGTTGGATCTCAGGGGGGCGTATAATCTGATTAGGATAAAGGAGGGGGATGAGTGGAAGACGGCGTTTAACACTCCTGATGGACATTATGAGAACCTTGTCATGCCTTTTGGTCTGACTACTGCCCCGGCGGTGTTTCAACATTTTGTTAATGACATCTTTCGTCACCTAGTGGGACAGTTTGTTGTCATTTATCTAGATGACATCTTAATTTACTCGCCGGATCTTGTGTCTCATCAGGAGCATGTGAGACAAGTGTTGCAGATCTTGCGAGATAATAAACTGTACGCCAAATGGGAGAAGTGTGTATTCGCTGTACAAGAACTTCAGTTTTTAGGATTCTTGGTGTCAGCCTCCGGTTTCCGTATGGACCCTGGGAAAGTGAAGTCTGTGCTTGAATGGGATCGGCCAGAGGATCTTAAAGCACTGCAGCGTTTCCTGGGGTTTGCTAACTACTACCGGAAATTTATTCGTAATTTCTCATCTGTTGTCAAACCTCTCACTGACATGACAAAAAAAGGGACGGATTTTTCTAGGTGGTCTGACAAAGCTTGTCAAGCATTTTCCTCCTTGAAAAAATGTTTTGCTTCAGCACCCATACTCATCCAACCTGATGCATCACAACCGTTCATTGTGGAGGTAGACGCATCTGACGTAGGAGTGGGTGCGGTATTATCTCAAGGTCCGTCCCCTGGTAAATGGCATCCGTGCGCTTTCTTCTCTAAAAAATTGTCGTCCGCCGAGAGGAATTATGATGTCGGCAATAGGGAACTCTTGGCCATTAAGTTGGCTTTTGAAGAGTGGCGTCACTTTTTGGAGGGGGCAGTCCACCCGGTCACCGTCATTACTGATCACAAGAACCTGCTGTATTTAGAGTCTGCAAAACGTCTGAATTCCAGACAAGCTAGATGGTCGTTGTTTTTTACCAGGTTTAATTTTGTCGTCATATATCGTCCTGGGTCAAAAAATGTAAAGGCTGATGCCTTATCTCGTAGTTTCCCGGGGGCCGGGAAGACGGATGACCCGGTTCCTATTCTTCAGGAGGGAGTTGTGGTGTCGGCTGTATGCTCTGAGCTTGAGGAGGAGGTATTGGAGGCTCAGGGGGACGCCCCTGTAGGACCTCCAGGGAAACTGTTTGTTCCAGATCAGTTAAGACAAAAGGTTATCGAGGCACATCATAATTCTGCTTTGGCAGGACACCCAGGGAGTAAAGCAACTGTAGATCTCGTTTCTCGTCGGTTTTGGTGGCCTAACTTAAATAAAGAGGTGGTAACTTTTGTCGCGTCCTGTGGGGTATGTGCGCGCTCTGAGACCCCACATACCCGTCCGTCTGGGGCCCTTTTACCGTTGAAAATCCCGGAGCGTCCATGGACCCATCTGTCTATGGACTTCATTACAGACCTTCCTCCGTCTTCAGGTAAAACTGTCATACTAGTTGTAGTTGACAGGTTCAGCAAAATGGCACATTTTATTGCTCTTCCTGCTCTTCCTAATGCTAAAACTCTGGCGCAGGTGTTCATTGGGGAGATTGTGAGACTTTACGGGTTGCCTTCCGATGTGGTGTCGGATCGGGGGTCTCAGTTTGTGTCCAAATTCTGGAAGGCATTTTGTTCTCGTCGGGGGATGCAGTTGTCATTTTCTTCGGCTTTTCATCCGCAGACCAATGGTCAGACAGAGCGTCTGAATCAGAGCTTAGAGACATATCTCCGGTGTTTTGTCTCAGAGAACCAAGAGGACTGGTCTTCTTTCTTGCCTCTGGCAGAGTTCGCTCTTAACAATAGGCGGAGCGAGTCCACTGGTAAGTCCCCGTTTTTTGGGGCATATGGTTTTCACCCCCAGTTTTGTACTTTCAATGGGGGGGCTCTTCTGGGGTTCCTGAGGAGGAACGATTTTCGTCGTCACTTGCTTCAGTGTGGAGAGGAGTGCTTAATAATCTGAGCACTATGGGGAACCGATACAAACGTATGGCTGATAGGAGGAGAGTGTCTGGTCCGGACCTAAGTGTGAACGATCTGGTATGGTTGTCTACCAAGAATATAAAACTTAAGGTTCCCTCCTGGAAACTCGGTCCCAGATTCATCGGGCCATACAGGATCAGTTCAATAGTTAATCCGGTGGCTTTCCGTCTTGACCTCCCTTCTACATTTAAAATCCACAATGTGTTCCACAAATCGTTGCTTAAGAGGTACGTGGCACCAGTTATACCGTCACCTCTACCTCCTCCTCCAGTGGTGGTCAATGGTAATTTGGAGTTTCAGGTATCGAAGATCATTGACTCACGTCTGAATCGCCGGTCCCTTCAGTACCTTGTTCATTGGAGGGGTATGGTCCTGAGGAGAGGATGTGGGTTTCTGCGTCGGATATTAACGTAGACCGTTTGGTTCGGGCCTTCCACACTACTCACCCAGATAGACCAGGCCCTGAGGGTCCAGAGGCCCCTCGTAGAAGGGGGGGCACTGTCACGGGTGTGTCGCGGCGGAGATCGTCGCGATTGCACACCCTGACTTCGCACAGCTGAGTTTCTGGTGCTGGGTGTTTTTTGGCACTGAGGGAGTTAATTCTTTCTCTCTCGGTGCTGGGCTGACCAGCCTCGCCCAGCTGCGATTGATGTTTTGTTAATTAGCTTCCTTCATATACCTGCTGGTCTGCTGGGGAAGTTGCCGGTGAAAGCATTCATTCAGACCAGCAGAGCGGATCGTTTCTGAGAAGACTTAAGCTAAGAGTGCCTGTTGTGGTTTTTCCTCTCCTCGCTTATTGTTTATCTCCTTAACCTTTTGTGTTCCTCTGTAGTGGAAGTGTTGTATGCAAGGCTGTGTTTTCTTTACCCCTTGTCTGTCTCGTTTGTCTTAGACTGTGTGTAAGCTGTGACCTGCCCATTCCCTGTGGTGGTAATCAGGGTCCTTCTCAGGACTAGATTACAGTGGTCAGGGATCTACAGGAGACAGGGTTACGCTGGCGGCCTGGACCTCTGTACCATTAACAGTACCTCCAGGTAGAGGGACTAGTCAGGACCCCAGTTCAGGGTCAGCATAGACCCCGGTCCACCTCTATCCAGAGACAGCGTGACACGTACACAGTATTGACCCACAATACATAGGATATTATGTCAGGTAAGACATTGCTGGCAGATACTATGTATACATGTTGATTTTCTCTATTATATGAAATTTAGAATGATGTCACATTAGATATAGGTTGCTATCTTTGAATATATCTGTTATACGTCGTGACACTTCCTCCTCCGAATTGGTGCCTTTGTTCCTTCAGCACGTGGTTCGGTTACACGGCATTCCTGAGAACATTGTGTCTAACAGAGGAGTCCAGTTTGTTTCCAGATTTTGGAGGACTTTTTGTTCTAAACTTGGTCTTCAATTGTCTTTCTCCTCGGCTTTTCATCCTCAGACCAATGGACAAACTGAGAGAACAAACCAGACATTGGAGACTTATCTGAGATGCTTTGTGTCTGCTGATCAAGATGACTAGGTCTCTTTTTTGCCTTTGGCTGAGTTTGCTCTTAATAATAGGGCTAGCTCTGCCACCTTGATGTCTCCATTTTTCTGCAATTTTGGGTTTCACCCTCGATTTTCTTCGGGACAGACAGAGGCTTCTGTCTGTCCAGGTGTTGACTCTGTTGTGGAGCGTATGCAGCAGATTTGGGACCAGGTAGTGGAGAGGTTGTCCTTCTCTCAGGAGAGGGCCCAGTGGTTTGCCAACCGGCATAGGACTGATGGTCCTCGGTTTGAAGTGGGGGACTTGGTCTAGTTGTCCTCAAGAAATATCCCTATGAGAGTTGCATCTCCTAAGTTTAAGCCTAGGTTCATTGGACCTTCTAAGATCATGGAGATTCTTAATCCTGCTTCCTTTCGTTTACTTCTTCCAGGGACATTTGAGATCCATAACGTGCTCCACAAGTCCTTATTGAAGAGGTTTGTCGAGCCAGTAGTTCCTATGGCTGCGCCTCCTGACCCTGTTTTGGTTGAGGGCAATCTGGAGTATGTGGTTGAGAAAATATTGGATTCTCGTTTTTCTAGACGGAAACTCCAGTATTTGGTTAAGTGGAGAGGTTACGGTCAGGAGCACAATTCTTGGGTGTTTGCTTCGGACATCCATGCTAGGAGACTGATCTGTGTGTATCACAGAGCTCATCCTGACTGACCTGGTTGCCCAAATGAGGGTTCGGTGACCCCTCCTCAAGGGGGGGTACTGTTGTGAATGTGTTAGAAATTAATTCTGAGCAGAAGCTCCCTCTGGTGGTTACAAACAGTACTGAACCATTCAATGAGGATTGGCAATCAGGAGTTACAGACTGGTCTTATATAAGGGAGGTTCCCTCCCATCATGGTTGTCGGTGATCAATTGTTCTTGTCTCAACTGTGGTTCCTGGTTCACTTGGAAGCTTGCTGGGTCTTGCCTCTTCTCCTGCTCTCAGATAAGATATTTTCTGTTTTTTGTTTTTGTGCTTACCATTTGCATATTTCTCTGCATTTCTGTGAGTTTAGCCAGGTCTTCCTCCCCCCCCGGGGGGCTTGGGCTCCTCTCAGTTCTTCTGGAGCCACTGTTATTTGTTCATTTGACCTTTCCAGTTTTTTCAGTGGCTGCGGCTTAGTTTTGTTACACCAGAGAACTAATTTAGGTGGTAGAGGTCGTGTGATCTCAGGTGTTTTTACTATTAGTAGAGTTGGTATTTTTTAGGGTTTTTTGGATTGCAGTAAGTGTCCTTCCTATCCTTTTCTGTCTAGGAAGATTGGGCCCCAACGTTTGCTCATACTATTTTCTGTCTGTGTCTGTATTTCCTCTTGTCTAACCGCCATTACATGTTTGGGGGCTTCCTATGTTCTTTGGCGATCTGCTCCGGGGCAGATAGCTTTCCTCTTTCTATCTTTAGGTGTAGTTAACCTCTCAGGCTGTGACGAGGCGTCTAGGACCAACTTAGGAACACTCCACGGCTGCCTTTAGTTGTGGTGGTTAGTCAGGGTACTGCAATCCAGTAGATTCCAACCTCTCTGGTGTATTGCCATTTTTGCCTGCTCTCCTCAGCTACCAAATCATAACAACTGTCCCTGCGCCACATTATCTTCCAAATGAGCCCCCCACCCTAAAGGGCTGGCATCTGTGGTTACTATATTTGAGGGAACCACTACCCACGGAACGCCTCCCGTTAGATTATTTGAATCTAGCCACCAGGTTAGGGAACTAATTACTTCCGGGGTTAGGGATATTTTGTTTTCTAACTGTCCCTGTAATCTCTCTTCTTCTTGAAGGATTATTCTCTGCAGTTTCCTGGTATGAAACTGGGCCCACCGAACTGCCGGGATACATGAGGTCAAAGAGCCCAGCAAAGACATGCCTTCTCTTAGAGATAGTATAGGATTATGTATTACCGTTTGTACTTTATTAATTACGGTTAACTTTTTTGCCTCCGGTAGCAGACATTTCTGACAGCCTGCGTTCACATTGTTGGAATGAATTTCCTACTATTAGCAGATCATCCAGGTACAGGATTACAAGGGTGTCTCTTACTCGTAAATATGACATCACCTCCAGCATCAGTTTTGTGAAGACACGCGGTGCCATAGATAGCCCGAATGGCATCGCCGCGAACTGCAGATGACGGATTTGGCCTTCTAATGTGACCGCCACTCGGAGAAAGCGTTGATGCGAGGAATGTATTGGTAGATGGTAATACGCATCTTTGAGATCCACGACCACCATGTAGCATCTGGGAAATAAGAGTTTTATGGCTGACCTTATAAACTCCATTTTGAAGGTTCGGGCTTTCAAAAAGGTATTCAGTTTTTTTAAATTAACTATGGTTCTAAATGAACCGTCTGGTTTAGTTACCAGAAATAAGGGAGAGTAAAAGCCTTTCCCTTTTTGATATACCGGAACCTCTACTAGTACTTTCTTAGATATCAGGCCCTTAATTTCCAATTCTAATGCCTCTTGTTGAGCCTGGGACTTCAGAGAAGTCAATAGAAAGGAGTCCGGAGGATTCCGGACAAATTCTAATGTTAGGCCTGATTTTACGATGTTAATGGCCTAGGAGTTAGTTGTAATTTTTTCCCATTGATAACAGAAGTGCAATAGTCTGCCACCCACCGGTAAGTTGGTACTAGCGGAACTTATCTCCCGATTTGAAGGGACGTTTACCGAATAGGTTTCACTTTTGTTTGAAATCCCTGTTATTCCAAGAATTCTGGGTTTTATAATCCTTCTTTCTGCCAAACGATGGCCTCCTGAATGCGCTCCTGTAGGATGGAACGTATGGATTAGGGAAGCCTTTTTTCCTTTCTCCTGCTTTGGTTAAGATATCATCCAATACTGCACCAAACAGGTACTCACCCTGACAGGGTATAGCGCAGAGTTTTGACTTAGTTTGTGTATCCCCCTTCCAACCTTTAAACCATAATGCCCTTCGGGCTGCGTTGGTTAATCCTGCCGTTCTTGCCGCCAGGCGGAGAGAGTCTACTGAGGTGTCTGAAAGAAATGCCACTGCACCTCTAATTAAAGGGATGGAAGACCGTAGCTTGTCCCTGGAGAGGCCATTTTTTATATTCTCCTCCAACTGATCTAACCATACTAACATGGCTCTGCCAGTACATGTGGCCGATATTGCGGGTTTAAATGCCCCTATACACGACTCCCAGGACCTTTTAAGAAGTGCATCTGCTTTCCGATCTAGGGGGTCCGACAAAATTCCAGCATCCTCTACTGGTAAGGATGACTTGCGGGAGGTTGACGCAACAGCTGCATCCACTTTGGGTGCTTTCTCCCAGGAGGCCAGGTCTTTGTCATTAAAGGGATACCGTCGTTTTGACGCGGCTGGCATAAAACCTCTCTGCCCTTGTTTCTCCCACTCTTTCTTCACTAACTCTTTTATAGCCGGAATTATTGGGAATACTCGCCCCTTGCGCTGGGAGATACCCGAGAACATAATCTCCTGGGGAGTTTTAGGGTCTTTTGCATCAGATAATCCCATAGTGTTCCGAACCGACTTAATCAGATTATTAATACTGTCGGGCGGAAAACAGGTGTGCTCCTCCTCCTCTGATGAACCTGATTCGTGTGAAGCCTCTGAATTGAGTTCCCCGCTGTCCGTGGAGGATCCCACTTTAGGTGGGGTGATCTCACTAAGGGATTTCCTTCCCGTAATACTACTGGCTCCCCCTAGGGCTTGTAACTCCTCTCTGATCATTAGGCAAATATCTTCTGCTCTCACTGAACTTTCCTCCTGAAGCGTATGGCCAATACAATCCTGACACAATCTTTTGGGATAAGTGTCCGGGAGGGGCTGGGAGCATAAGGCACATTCTTTATGTTTGGACTTTTCCGTTTTTTTGGCCTAGGGACACACAGAAAAAAGGAGGGGAAAGGGCCATCAGCTTGACAGGTGTGATTTATAACACTCACCCAGTGAAGCTTTCCGTCAGGATGGTACCGGTTTTAAGGATGGAGGGTCCGGCTGCGGTATGGAGCGACTTGACTTTCCTCCAGTCCTGCTTGTGGAACCACTCTGCTTAGAGTGTCCACTTCCACTTTTTCTGCTGCTGCTGTGATGTGGCACCACCAGTTCCTCAGGTGGACGCAAAACAGGGTCGCTTGGGGACGACATTGCTGCGCACCGGTATGCCATATGGCCGGTGCTTTTATGCAGCTTCCCCATTTTTTATTTATTTTTTTATTTTAGCGCCGACCCGGAAGTGCTAGCTTCACTTCCGGGTTCTCTGCCTCACTGCGCCTGCGCGGCCGCTCTATCCAGCAGCGTCTCTATGGTTTTCTCCCTTGCAGCCCAGTGCAACTTCCGGGACCGCTCCTGACCACGCGAGTCGGCATCGCGTTCCTAACCGCTGCGGTCCCGTCCCTACAACCTAGAGAGAGAGGCGACGGGACCTTCCACTTCCATCCTAACCTCCCGAGGCTCCCAGCGTCATCAGGTAGGGCAGCCTGGGCCTCACTGCTCCCCCAGTGTGCGACACCAATCTCATACGCGAGCCAGAGCAGCCTTGCTCCTGGCCTCGCACCTGGGAATCTTTCCCCCGTGACAGTGGGCTGCAAACCTGTCTCCTGCTGCTGCCCAATCTTCAGACTTGGCCACGGTCCAGCCATTACCTCCAGGCATGTGTGGTGTCTTTTTATCCCAGCTGAGGAGGGTATGAACCCCCGACGCTGCTTCTGGTGCTGGAGCCCCTGCCGCTCCAAAAGAAACCGCACAGGCGGCAATCCAGCCCAGGAATTCCTCTTCTAAAGAAAGGTTCCTCTCCTAGGAACAGGAAACAACTGAGGAGCGAGGGGGGCTGCCCCTTTTATCTCTCTGTAGGTTTCCTGTTCCTAGGGGCGGGATCCCCTCTCTCAGTGGGTGCTGTCGTGGCGAAGAGAAAATATCTTATCTGAAAGCAGAAGAAGAGCCAAGACTCAGCAAGCTTCCAAGTGAACCAGGAACCACAGTTGAGACAAGAACAATTGATCACCGGCAACCATGATGGGAGGGAACCTCCCTTATATAAGACCAGTCTGTGACTCCTGATTGCCAATCCTCATTGAATGGTTCAGTACTGTTTGTAATCACCAGAGGGAGCTTCTGCTCAGAATTAATTTCCAAAACATTCACAACAGTTAACCCTTTCTGATGGATTACAGCGTGGGACCTGACTGTGCATCGGATAGGTAAGAATCATTTTGCTTTTTTATTTTATATTTTATTACAGGAAATGGTTTTAGCAGGAAAATAAAAGATGGTCAAAAACTGTTTGCTTATTTCATTAAAATGATTTTTTATTAAAGTGTGTGTTTGATTTTTCTTTCATAAAATAGGATTAATAATTGATAGTTGTCTAATTGACAGCTCTCAATTATTAACCTGGCTTAAAGTCACCTTTCAATCGCAAGGTGGCTTTAGCCCCTTATTAACCCATTCGCCACCGCTACAGGGCAATAGGAATAGACAGACAAAGTGCCAGAAAGGGCGAATCTAATTATAGATTTGCCATTTCTGGGGTGGCTGGGGGCACATGTTAGTAGCCAGGTGGGGCACTAAATAAATGCCCCGTCCCTGGGCTATTATTATCTGCCCCCACTCGCTTGCTTTGTCTGTCTGGTGGAGAAAATACAGCGGGAGCCCACACATTTTTTTTTCAACGAATTTACACCTTTAATTAACCCCTACATGTCTGCAATTTTGCACACATACACTCATGTAATTGTAAGTTTAAACCATATATAAAACTACATGAAATGACATGGCTAACTGTATGTAAACCATGTGTCATTTCATGTCGGGTCTGTACTTTCACAAAAGCTGGCAATTGAATTAGCGGCTATTACAGTATGTAGAAGTCTATGAACTATAAAATATATATATATATATATACACGTCACAATGACATGTATATGTATATATATATATATATATATATATATGTGTGTTCTATGTGTATATAATATATGAGTAACCTGACGCTCAAAAATTCCAGAAGTGTATTTTATTGTGCATACATTATTAGTCATACAGACACTTTATTTCTTACGTTTCGGCCGGAGTGGCCTTTATCAAAGAAAATTATCTAAGGTCAAAGAAAAAATAAACACTTTTGTAGCAGAAAATGGACTGTTCAGACAATAGTGTGAACAAGCATACAAACATTAAATCAAAATAGCATCTTTGTCAAACTGCGATTTTAGATAAGCTGAGGATTACATCATCCAGAATAGCAACTAAAAAGGAAATCATAATGATAAATATATCAGTACATGAGTTATATAATGCATAACATGAGCAAATAAGATCAAACTGTGATATCAATATTTAAGATGTAGTAACACAATTATAAAGATAAATGCAGTTTCTGGCACATCCAGGAGGGCAGAGATCAGGTATGTGAAAACGTGCGTAATAAAAGGAGTAATACCTGTATGGCTTCCAATGTGCAGGGAAGAGCTATAGAAAATAGACACAGAGAGAGAACCATGAGTGCCCAGAAAGATATGTGAAGCTATCGAACATAGATAATATCAAGGACCAAATATGAGAAAACCGTGAGACATGAAAAAACATCTACTAACCTGTGAGTATAAAGATAGACACGGGGACTTGCCGCCGTGTAACGCTTCCCACGGCTGCGGGGCGTTGGGACATAGCATAGCTTGCCTAACTAGCCAATGCTCCCACGCCGCCAGTCCACGACGTGAGGCATGTGTCCGAGATGGTAAAGGAATGTGGACCCACTGGACCACAGAGGGAGACCGGGCCTGCCCGGACTAGGGGAGGGCAGCGACCGGGATCCGTGGCAGCTGAGCATGTGGGCAAGATGGCGACCTGCAGGACTAGACAACACCGAATAACTTCAGGTATGAAGAAACATAAAGTTTACTTAAAGACACACACAGTACATAAACAGAACATAATGCCGGGCTCCCGATTCCGCACATCAGAGAAGGGTACACATCTCAGGATCAAAGACGAGTGCAGGAGGACATCACGGGTAGATGCAGTCCAAAGTTATCTGGCACGGGCATACTAGGGCGGCCTCTCTCTCAGGCCTCAGGCGTAGCACAGGCTCAGCAGGAGAACATCAGACACTGACCCAGGACAGATGTCATCACAGGGTAAACCTCGGAGGAACCGGCAGGACATCGGGACATCAGGAACACGGATTGGATCTCAGGGACTCAGGAAGACGGACTGGAACTCAGGAAGACGGACTGGAACTCAGGAAGACGGACTGGAACTCAGGAAGACGGACTGGAACTCAGGAACAAGGACTGGAACTCAGGAACACGGACTGGAACTCAGGAACACGGACTGGAACTCAGGAACACGGACTGGAACACGGACAGGACATCAGGAATATGGACTGGAACTCAGGAACATCAGAACACTGGCATCGGACTCCAGACATCTGGCAACGATCAGCAGGCTCCGGACATCAGGCAGGCTCTGGATATCTGGAAGTGGTCATCGGACATCGGACATCAGGCCATAGTCATCAGGCATCAGTCATCTGGCAGCGACCTGAAAAGGAACCCCAGCGGTCTGGTGCAAGCCCCGCCAGGCTCAACGGGAGCCGGCCAGGGATTGCACAGAAGCTGAGCACAGAGTAACAGAAACTCAGCACACACCGGACTCCTCCTTCCAAGATGAACTCAGGTTATATAGCAAAGAATCACAGTCACTGGCACAGGGTTCAGGACACAGAAGGACTTCAGGAACATAACACAGAGGACACAGTTCAGACAGTCAGGTACAGGATCCGATCCAGGATCAGGGAATCAGGAAACAAAACACAACAGGAACAGGCCTGGATATGCAGCCTCCAGGAAGGGCGATCTGGGTATTCTGCCCCCAGAGCTGGCGGAAACACAAGACACAGTTCAGACATTCAGGTACCGTAACAGATCCAGGTTCAGGGATTCAGGGAACAAGACACAACAGGAACAGGCCTGGATATGCAGCCTCCAGGAAGGGCGATCTGGGTACTCAGCCCCCAGAACAGGCAGAAACACAAGACAGGACAAAGGGAATCAGCTCTCCAGAACTGATCGCACTCAGAGCAGGAGCTGAACACACAAACACACATGGCTAGGTTCAGGAACTCAATGCAAAGCTCTGGCAACGCCCCACAGGGCTGGGGAACTTTATATATGAACTGCTTCACAGCGATAGGCTGGAGCAGTAATTCTAGTGCACACCCATTCCTCATAAAAGCAGGACAGGTGTGGGCCGCGCCCCCTATGCAGAGCCAGACACAACTCAGCACAGTAAGGACACCTGACAATGGCTGCAGGCTCAACACACGTAGTAAGTCATGCACCACTGCAGAGGACTTTGCAACCTACTGGTAGCTTCTACAGCAGGCCAGGGACCGCACATGCGGGTGGTCATGCAACGCAGCGGAGACACTCACGCAAGTACGGTTACGCAGCAGAGCTGGGAACTGAGCAGCATACATACAGGTAACAGACAACAGTATCCCAGCTGGTTAGGGGAAAGAAGCAAAAGGGTTAAAGCAAAGACATGCAAAGTAACGCTGGAAAACAAGGTACAGATAATACCAGCGTTACACGCCGTATGCAGAGCAGGTGCTCTAATGGTGGACTGACCACTTTCTATAGTGTGAAAGGATCACGATAAACAGGCAGGAAGAAGGTCAAATGTGTGAGGGACACCTGCAGATGTTCAGAGCGTCACAGCAGACCGGAAGTGGGGCAAAGCCATGAAGTGAAACACTGCAGTTGCACAGATGATGTGAAGGGGAGGAGGATGATTATATGACCCCTGCAGTTATGCAGAGTGCCCTGGAGGAAGGGGGATGTAATTTGCATACTAATAGCGTTAACTCATTAGGAACAAGAAAGAGGGAATTTGTTCAACTATGAAGAAGTGTACAACTATGAAAATTCCTGTATCAGAACACCACTGGGCAGAAAAATAATAGATAATGTGATGTAGACATATGGAAAAGACTATGTGTTTTTTTAAATATATCTGTATATTTTTCTATATACAGTACAGACCAAAAGTTTGGACACACCTTCTCATTCAAAGATTTTTCTGTATTTTCATGACTATGAAAATTGTAGAATCACACTGAAGGCATCAAAACTATCAATTAACACATGTGGAATTATACATTACACTTTACAAAAAAGTGTGAAACAACTGAAAATATGTCTTATATTCTAGGTTCTTCAAAGTAGCCACCTTTTGCTTTGATTACTGCTTTGCACGCAGAAAAGTTGAACGGATGGACTCTACATGCCTAGTTCCCACCGTGAAGCATGGAGGAGGTGGTGTGATGGTGTGGGGGTGCTTTGCTGGTGACACTGTTGGGGATTTATTCAAAATTAGTGTTGAGCGATACGATACTGCAAATATCGGCTATCGGCCGATATTAGCTCTATCGGCCTTTCGATAATTCGTTTCAATATTTTCGTCTTATCGAATACCGGAATCGGATTTGTCACTGTCACTGTGAGTGTCCGTCGGTCGGGTCTGTCAGGAGTCAGCGGCACTTACCTGGCAGAAGATCTCCGGCGGTCACGTCCTGGACTGCGTTATGGCCGCCATTATCTTCTCCCTGGCGGTCACATGCAGTTTTTCGCGATAACTGCAGTGACTGCAGGGTAATTCCGGCCGTAAACCAGTCCGATGACGTCACCGCCGGGGAAGCAGGTAATCAGCTGTGCTGCGCCGGGATGACAGGCTCTGCCTGTCATTCTGATGTAGCAGAGCTGGATCGTCGTGGGACACTCGTTACTATGGACTGCGTCGGTCAGGTGGTATACTTTTTTTTTTTCATTTTTTTACAGGAGATCGATGGCGTCGCAGGATGAGACTGTAATAAAAGTAATGAAAACTGTGTTGTTTTTTTTATTTATTAAATTAAAAAACTTTTTTATGAACATTCACCCGTCCGGGTACATAAACAATTTAACTATTTACATACAGGGACCCTGTCCGGGTTATTTATAATTCTTTGGCAGGGGTGTTCCAGGTACCACCTGGTACTCTTCTGATGCTTGCCAAACATCTGAGGCACCAAGGACCACCAGGACCTGATGACGTCGTGTGGCCTGTACAGTCAAGTCGTGACCCGCTATCTGGGTCTGTGTGGCCACCTCTTTCATCTCCCTCCGGGTCTGGAACCCTATGTCCCAGACTGAACGAACCCCAGGGGGCCTAACAGGCGCCGGGTACGGGCCAGCTATACTTATCATGTCCATAGCTGGGGCTGCTGAGGAGACCACTGAGGGAGGCTTGGGAGATTTACGGCGTGGGGTGGGCACTTTTGCAGAGGCCTGGATGTGGGAGGCTGAATGCTCCGAGGGTCTCACAGGTTCCTGACACTCTGGGGAGTAGGGGTCGCACCTGGTAACATTTAGGGCGTACCATCCATTGTAACCCAGTGTCGGGTGTAAGTCACCAAGTCTCCTGGCAACAGGTCCCTCCCGGGTGTCCTTCTGGGAGGTGAGCCTCCACGTCCCGCCGGTTCACAAAAACTTCTAAATAAAGTCCAGGCTCCTGGATGAAGCCCCAACCACCTTTCAATTTAAAGCTCCGTACTGCACCCTTACGCCGCGGCTCCCACAGGGTTCCTTTATCCTTTCTCATCCGGTCCTTATCTGCCCGGTCCTTCTCCAGCTGACGTTGGCGAAGCTTTTGGGTTTCTCGCTGCTCCCTTTGTCGCTCTGCTTCCCGCTCCCAACGTCTCCACTCTTCCTCCTGACGCCGGTTGTAATTCTCCACCAGCTGCTCCATGTCTCCACCATCAAATGCCAGCTTACAGTGTCCGGTTTGCGGCAGCTCTCCTGGCGCCCCCCAGTCCTGGCGGCGCTCACCTGCGGAGGAAGCAGCCGGCTCTGGAACAGATGACAGTCGGGGCTCCGGTACAGGCAGGTAGTGCTCTGGTGCCTGCGCGGCCTCCTCCATGAGGACGGGTGTCGCTTCTTCTGTCTCAGCGACGGGGGCAGACAGCGGGATCTGGGGTGCTGCCGGTGCAGAGTTTTTTGCACGAACGGGTGCCTCCACTGCGACAACGTCAACCGGATCACATTGCAAGGACTCCTCTACTAGAACGGGTGCCTCACCTTCCGGTACAGACACTTCAGGTAAGAGGGATTGGCGCCGCTCCAAGTTTAGTTTTAGGGCACGCCAGCTCGCTTCCATCCTGGCGACCTCCTCCCGGTGCCGGGCCAGGCCTCTTAGGGTATCCTCCGCTTCTTGCAGCGTAGGAGGGTTTCCAGGCCGGGTGCCCAACGGTGGTTCCGTGGCGATCGGGACGCTTCCGTGGGGGGAGAGCTCTGACTGCTCCATCCCTTCACACTTCTGCTCGTGTCCATTAGCCATCTCTGCCAAGTCACATGTGTCATTAGCATCTGGAGAGGGCCCCTCTTTTGTAGGGAGGCGGGACCTTCGTGTTAGTTTCCGCCCACTGAGGAGGATGAGGAGGCGGAACTGAAGAGCTGTGGGCCACGATCTTACATTGCAGTACCATTTAGAGCCATCGTTTTCGCGTCACTGAGTGAGTGTACACCCATGAAGAGCACGCCCTTCTTCTTCACCAGTGCCTCGTCGTGACGCAGATATGGCGGAAAAATGGCAAATACATTCTCTGATGATTTTAGCAATTCTCAAGCACAAAACCAGTTCAATTCAGGCACACAGGACTCGCTTATAGCGAGCTACAGAATCCTGTTCGTGACGCCCAAGTTGAGTCGCACAGAGCCAGAGGTTTTGGGGGTACTCGGCACCGAGCCCGTCGACTTCTATGGGGTATGTCACGGCTTTACCGGCAATTGAATCAGAGTCTATTTTACTATGTAGAAGTGTATAAACTATAAATATATGTATATATATATATATGTCACAATGACATGTATATATATATATATATGTATTCTATGTGTGTATATTTTGTGTTTACAACGAAAGAAAGGGTTTTTTTTGTTGCGATATTTTGTTCCCATAGACTTACATGGGACTTCCGGTATCACAATCGGATATCGACGATATTTAGTGCTATCGGCGATACAATTTCGATACGATATTTTTAGATATCGAGCAGTATCGCTCAACACTATTCAAAATTGAAGCGGTGAGCGATCCAGCTCACCCCAAACCATCTCGATTGGGTTCAGGTCTGGTGTCTGTGGAGGCCAGGTCATCTGGTGTAGCACCCGAACACTCTCCTTCTTGGTCAAATAGCCCTTACACAGCCTGGAGGTGTGTTTGGGGTCATTGTCCTGTTGAAAAATAAATGATGGTCCAACTAAACGCAAACCAGATGGAATAGCATGCTGCTGCAAGATGCTGTGGTAGCCATGCTGCTTCAGTATGCCTTCAATTTTGAGTAAATCCCCAACAGTGTCACAAGCAAAGCACCCCCACACCATCACACCTCCTCCATGCTTCACGGTGGGAACCAGGCATGTAGAGTCCATCCGTTCACCTTTTCTGCGTGCAAAGCAGTAATCAAAGCAAAAGGTGGCTACTTTGAAGAACCTAGAATATAAGACATATTTTCAGTTGTTTCACACTTTTTTGTAAAGTGGAATATATAATTCCACATGTGTTAATTCATAGTTTTGATGCCTTCAGTGTGATTCTACAATTTTCATAGTCATGAAAATACAGAAAAATCATTGAATGAGAAGGTGTTATGTTTTGGTAGCTGAGGAGAGCAGGCAAAAACGGCAATACACCAGAGAGGTTGGAATCTACTGGATTGCAGTACCCTGACTAACCACCACAACTAAAGGCAGTCGTGGATAGTGTTGAGCGATACTGCTCGATATCTAAAAATATCGGATCGGAATGGTATCGCCGATATCACTAAATATCGTCGATATCCGATTCCGATACCGGAAGTCCCATGTAAGTCTATGGGAACAAAATATCGCAACTAAAAAAACACTTTCTTTCGTTGTAAACACAAAATATACACACATAGAATACATATATATATATATATATATATACATGTCATTGTGACATATATATATACATATATTTATAGTTTATACACTTCTACATAGTAAAATAGACTCTGATTCAATTGCCGGGTAAAGCCGTGACATACCCCATAGAAGTCGACGGGCTCGGTGCCGAGTACCCCCAAAACCTCTGGCTCTGTGCGACTCAACTTGGGCGTCACGAACAGGATTCTGTAGCTCGCTATAAGCGAGTCCTGTGTGCCTGAATTGAACTGGTTTTGTGCTTGAGAATTGCTAAAATCATCAGAGAATGTATTTGCCATTTTTCCGCCATATCTGCGTCACGACGAGGCACTGGTGAAGAAGAGGGGCGTGCTCTTCGTGGGTGTACACTCACTCAGTGGCGCGAAAACGATGGCCGACCACTCTAAATGGTACTGCAATGTAAGATCGTACCCCACAGCTCTTGAGTTCCGCCTCCTCATCCTCCTCAGTGTGCGGAAACTAACACGAAGGTCCCGCCTCACTACAAAAGAGGGGCCCTCTCCAGATGCTAATGACACATGTGACTTGGCAGAGATGGCTAATGGACACGAGCAGAAGTGTGAAGGGATGGAGCAGTCAGAGCTCTCCCCCCACGGAAGCGACCCGATCGCCACGGAACTACCGTTGGGCACCCGGCCTGGAAACCCTCCTACGCTGCAAGAAGCGGAGGATACCCTAAGAGGCCTGGCCCGGCACCGGGAGGAGGTCGCCAGGATGGAAGCCAGCTGGCGTGCCCTAAAACTAAACTTGGAGCGGCGCCAATCCCTCTTACCTGAAGTGTCTGTACCGGGAGGTGAGGCACCCGTTCTAGTAGAAGAGTCCGTGCGGGCATCCCAGCCCTTGCAATGTGATCCGGTTGATGTTGTCGCAGTGGAGGCACCCGTTCCTGCAAAAAAACGCTGCACCGGCAGCACCCCAGATCCCGCTGTCTGCCCCCGTCGCTGAGACAGAAGAAGCGACACCCGTCCTCATGGAGGAGGCCGCGCAGGCACCAGAGGTCTACCTGTCTGTACCGGAGCCCCGACTGTCATCTGTTCCAGAGCCGGCTGCTTCCTCTGCAGGTGAGCGCCGCCAGGACTGCCGGGCGCCAGGAGAGCTGCCGCAAACCGGACAACGTAAGCTGCAGTTTGATGGTGGAGACATGGAGATGCTGGTGGAGGAGAATTACAACCGGCGTCAGGAGGAAGAGTGGAGACGTCGGGAGAGAGAAGCCGAGCGACAAAGGGAGCAGCGTGAATCCCAGAAGCTTCGCCAACGTCACATCGAGAAGGACCGGGCAGATAAGGACCGGATGAGAAAAGATAAAAGTACGATGAGGGAGCCGCGGCGTAAGGGTGCAGTACGGAGCTTTAAATTGAAAGCTGGTTGGGGCTTCATCCAGGAGCCTGGACTTTATTTAGAAGTGTTTGTGACCCGGCGGGACGTGGAGACTCACCTCCCAGAAGGACACCCGGGGAGGGACCTGTTGCCAGGAGACTTGGTAACTTACACCCGACACTGGGGTTACAATGGATGGTATGCCCTAAATGTCACCAGGTGCGACCCCTGGTCCCCAGAGTGTCAGGAACCTGTGAGACCCTCGGAGCCTTCAGCCTCCCACATCCAGGCCTCTGCACAAGTGCCCACCCCACGCCGTAAATCTCCCCAGCCTCCCTCAGTGGTCTCCTCAGCAGCCCCAGCTATGGACATGATAATGATAGCTGGCCCGTACCCGGCGCCTGTTAGGCCCCCTGGGGTTCGTTCAGTCCGGGACATAGGGCTCCAGACCCGGAGGGAGATGAAAGAGGTGGCCACATAGACACAGATAGCGGGTCACGACTTGACTGTACAGGCCACACGACGTCATCAGGTCCTGGTGGTCCTTGGTGTCTCGGATGTTTGGCAAGCATCAGAAGAGTACCAGGTGGTACCTGGAACACCCCTGCCAAAGAATTATAAATAACCCGGACAGGGTCCCTGTATGTAAATAGTTAAATTGTTGATGTACCCGGACGGGTGAATGTTCATAAAAAAGTTTTTTAATTTAATAAAAAAAACAACACAGTTTTCATTACTTTTATTACAGTCTCATCCTGCGACGCCATCGATCTCCTGTAAAAAAATGAAAAAAAAAAAACAGCAGTATACCACCTGTCCGACGCAGTCCATAGTAACGAGTGTCCCACGACGATCCAGCTCTGCTACATCAGAATGACATCAGAGGCAGGCAGGCAGGCAGAGCCTGTCATCCCGGCGCAGCACAGCTGATTACCTGCTTCCCCGGCGGTGACGTCATCGGACTGGTTTACGGCCGGGATTACCCTGCAGTCACTGCAGTTATCGCGAAAAACTGCATGTGACCGCCAGGGAGAAGATAATGGCGGCCATCAAGCAGTCCAGGACGTGACCGCCGGAGATCTTCTGCCAGGTAAGTGCCGCTGACTCCTGACAGACCCGACCGACGGACACTCACAGTGACAGTGACAAATCCGATTCCGGTATCCGATATGACGAAAATATCGGTACTCGGAATCGAAAGCCCGATACAGCTAATATCGGCCGATACCCGATATTTGCAGTATCGTATCGCTCAACACTAGTCGTGGAGCGTTCCTACTTTGGTCCTAGATGCCTCGTCACAGCCTGAGAGGATAACTACACCTAAAGATAGAAAGAGGAAAGCTATCTGCCCCGGAGCAGATCCCCAAAGAACATAGGAAGCCCCCAAACATGTAATGGCGGTTAGACAAGAGGAAATACAGACACAGACAGAAAATAGTATGAGCAAACGTTGGGGCCCAATCTGCCTAGACAGAAACGGATAGGAAGGATTCTTACTGCAATCCAAAAAAACCCCTAAAAAAAGCCAACGCTACTAATTGCAAAAACATCTGAGATCACACGACCTCTACCACCTAAATTAGTTCTCTGGTGTAACAAAACTAAGCTGCAGCCACAGAAAAAACTGGAAAAGGCAAATGAACAAACAACAGTGGCTCCAGAGGAACCGAGAGTGGCCCAAGCCCCCCCGGGGGGGGGAGACCTGGCCAACCTCACAGAAATGCAGAGAAAAATGCAAATGGCAAGCACAAAAACAAAAAATATCTTATCTGAGAGCAGAAGAGGCAAGACTCAGCAAGCTTCCAAGTGAACCAGGAAACAACGTTGAGACAGGAACAATTGATCACTGGCAACCATGATGGGGGAAACCTCCCTTATATCCAGCCAGTCTGTAATTCCTGATTGCCAATCCTCATTGAATGGTTCAGTACTGTTTGTTACCACCAGAGGGAGCTTCTGCTCAGAATTCATTTCTAAAACATTCATAACAGGTTAGTAGATGTTTTTTCGTCTCACGGTTTTCTCATATTTGGTCCTTGATATTATCTATGTTCCTTAGCTTCACATATCTTTCTGGGCACTCATGGTTCTCTCTCTGTGTCTATGTTCTATAGCTCTTCCCTACACATTGGAAGCCATACAGGTATTACTCCTTTTATTATGCACGTTTTCACATACCTGATCTCTGCCCTCCTGGATGTGCCAGAAACTGCATTTATCCTTATAATTGTGTTTCTATATTTATATTGATATCAGTTTGATCTTATTTGCTCATGTTATGCATTATATAACTCATGTACTGATATATTTATCATTATGATTTCCTTTTTAGTTGCTATTCTGGATGATGTAATCCTCAGCTTATCTAAAATCGCAGTTTGACAAAGATGCTATTTTGATTTACAGTATTTTTCGGACTATAAGACGCACCGGGCTATAAGACGCACCCAGGTTTTAGAGGTGGAAAATAGAGAAAAATATATTTGAAGCAAAAAATGTGGTAAAATATTTAATAACATAAATAACATACTACTATATGTGGTGTTATTATATATAATAGCATGTTATTATGTAGGAAGCTACGGGTAGAAGATGGTGCTGCGGGACCAGTGTGGTGTCTGTAAACTACTATGTGAAGACGCTGGAGGGTGAGTATAAGGCCGGGGTAACACATGCGAGAAATTTGCACGATTTTTGTGCGAATCTCTCTCGTGAACACCCGGCACTGCCGCCGGCACTCAGACTGGAGCATGTGGCTGCAAAGAAAAACATGCAGCATAGAAATATATGCAGCCGCACGCTCCGGTCCGAGTGCCGGGTGTTCATGCGAGAGATTCGCACAAAAATCGTGCAAATTTCTCGCATGTGTGACCCCAGCCTGTGAATTGGGGCATAGGGCTTATATTTAAAGCCACACTCCAGCATTGATAACACTGGAGTGCTGCTTTAAGATCCCATGGGAGGACTATAACTCCCAGCATGTCCTGCAGATCCTATGGCATGCTGGGAGTCATAGTCCACCACAGGATGGCATAGTGCTTTTTATTGTGCTTTACTAACCTTTTAATTTTTTTCTTGTACAGTGTGTCTGAAGGACCTGTGATGACATCATGAAGAAGCAGGGCTTTGTATGGTCATGTGACGCTCCAGCCCGCCCTCTTCATGACCTCATCACAGGTCCTCCACAGGAGCATTCAGCATCGCATCAGCACAGCCACTGTGCTGTCAGGTGTGCGATGCCTCCTGCTGCACTCTGCTCCTGCCGCCTCCTTCTACTTCGGACACAAATCTCCCCAGCTGCTGCAGGAATCATGTGCTGGGAAACCATGTGGCTCTGTCATTTGCTGCTCCCCGCTCACTGCTCAGCTGATAGGTGGGCGGGGAAGCGGCTAATTAATATTCACTGCACTTAAGTATCCGGACCAGTGGTTTACCCAGCACTGGATTCCTGCAGCCGAGGGGATATTTTCCTGCCTCCTGCGATCCCACTCCACAGCTGCCCCCTGCCCCCCTCCCCACATGTTACATTCCGACCATAAGACGGACCCACACTTTCCTCCCAAATTTGGAGGAAAAAAAGTGTGTCTTATGGTCCGAAAAATACAGTAATGCTTGTATGCTTATTCACACTATTGTCTGAACAGTCCCTTTTCTGCTACAAAAGTGTTTATTTTTGTTTATTTTTTCTTTGACCTTAGATAATTTTCATTGATAAAGGCCACTCCGGCCGAAACGTCAGAAATAGAGTGTCTGTATGACTAATAATGTATGCACAATAAAATACGCTTCTGGCAAATTTTTGAGCGTCATATTTTTTCAAGAACCCCCTAGCAGCACACACAGACTCCACAAGCGTGCATAACCCCCCTAGGAGCACACACAGACCCCACAATCGTGCATTAAACCCCCTAAGAGGACACACAGACCCCAAAAGCATGCATAACCCCCTAGGAGCACACAGACTCCCACAAGTGTGCATTAACCCCCGGGGCACAACCAGACCCCACAACCGTGCATAACCCCCTAGGAGGACACACAGACCCACAATCGTGCATAACCCCCTAGGAGCACACACAGACCCCACAAGAGTGCATTCAACACCCTAGGAGCACACACAGACCCCACAAGCGTACATTAAACCCCCTAGGAGGACACACAGACCCCACAAGCGTGCATAACCCCCTAGGAGCACACACAGACTCCACAAGTGTGCATTAAGCCCCCGGGGCACAACCAGACCCCACTACCGTGCATAACCCCCTAGGAGGACACACAGACCCCACAATCGTGCATAACCCCCTAGGAGCACACACAGACCCCACAAGAGTGCATTCAACATCCTAGGAGCACACACAGACCCCACAAGCGTGCATTAAACCCCCTAGGAGGACACACAGACCCCACAAGCGTGCATAACCCCCTAGGAGCACACACAGACTCCACAAGTGTGCATTAGCCCCCGGGCACAACCAGACCCCACAATCGTGCATAACCCCCTAGGAGCACACACAGACCCCACAAGAGTGCATTCAACACCCTAGGAGCACACACAGACCCCACAAGCGTGCATTAAACCCCCTAGGAGGACACACAGACCCCACAAGCGTGCATAACCCCCTAGGAGAACACACAGACTCCACAAGTGTGCATTAACCCCCGGGCACAACCAGACCCCACAACCGTGCTTAACCCCCTAGGAGGACACACAGACCCCACAATCGTGCATTGAACCCCTAGAAGCACACACAGCCCCCACAAGTGTGCATTGAACCCCTAGGAGCACACACAGACCCCACAACCATGCATAACCCCCTAGGAGCACACACAGACCCCACAAGCGTGCATTAACCTCCTAGGAGCACACACAGACCCCACAACTGTGCATAACCCCATAGGAGGACACAGACCCCACAAGCATGCATTAACCTCCTAGGAGCACACAGACCCCACAAGCATGTATTAACCTCCTAGGAGCACACACAGACCCCTCAAGCGTGCATAACCCCTAGGAGCACACACAGACCCCACAAGTGTGCATTAAACCCCCTAGGTGCACACACAGACCCCACAAGCGTGCATAACCCCCTAGGAGCACACACAGACCCCACAAGCGTGCATAACCCCCTAGGAGGACACACAGACCCCACAAGCGTGCATAATCCCCTAGGAGCACACACAGACCCCACAAGCGTACATAACCCCCTAGGAGCACACACAGACCCCACAAGCGTGCATAACCCCCTAGGAGCACACAGACCCCACAAGCGAGCATAACCCCTAGAAGCACACACAGACCCCACAAGCGTGCATAACCCCCTAGCAGCACACACAGACCCCAAAAAGCGTGCATAACCCCCTAGGAGCACACACAGACCCCACAAGCGTGCATTAACCCCTTCACCCCCAAGGGTGGTTTGCATGTTAATGACCGGGCCAATTTTTACAATTCTGACCACTGTCTCTTTATGAGGTTATAACTCTGGAACGCTTCAACGGATCTTCGCGATTCTGAGAATGTTTTCTCGTGACATATTGTACTTCACGTTAGAAGTATAATTTCTTCGATATAACTTGCGTTTATTTTTGAAAAAAAACAGAAATATGGCGAAAATTTTGAAAATTTTGCAATTTTCAAACTTTGAATTTTTTTTCCCTTAAAACAGAGAAATATGTCACACAAAATAGTTAAGAAATAACATTTCCCACATGTCTACTTTACATTAGCACTATTTTGGAACCAAAATTTTTTTTTGTTAGGAAATTATAAGGTTAAAAGTTGACCAGTGATTTCTCATTTTTACAACAAACTTTACAAAGCCATTTTTTTAGGGACCACCTCACATTTGAAGTCACTTTGACGGGTCTATATAGCAGAAAATACCAAAAAGTGACACCATTCTAAAAACTGCACCCCTCAAGGTACTCAAAACCACATTCAAGAAGTTTAATAACCCTTCAGGTGCTTCACAGGAGCTGAAGCAACGTGGAAGGAAAAAATTAATATTTAACTTTTTAGCCACAAAAATGATCTTTTACAAACTTTTTTTTATTTTGACAAGGGTAAAAGGAGAAAATGGGCAGATAAAGTTGTTGTGCAATTTCTCCTGAGTACGCCAATACCCTATATGTGGGGGAAAACCACTGTTTGGGCACACGGCAGAGCTCGTAAGGGAAGGAGCGCCGTTTGACTTTTTCAAACTAAAATTGGCTGGAGTTGAGATTGGACGCCATGTCGTGTTTGGAGAGCCCCTGATGCGCCTAAACAGTGGAAACCCCCACAAGTGACACCATTTTGGAAACTAGACCCCCTAAGGAACTTATCTAGATCTGTTGTGAGCACTTTGAACCCCAAAGTGTTTCACAAAAGTTTATAATGCCTGGGTGTGAAAAAAAACAAAAAACAATTTTCCACAAAAATGATTTTTTAGTCCCAAATTTTTGATTTTTCCCAAGGAAATTGGACCCAAAAAGTTGTTGTCCAATTTGTCCTGAGTACGCTGATACCCCATATGTGGGGGGAAACTGTTTGGGAGCACGGCAGGGCTTGGAAAGGAAGCAGTAACGTTTTGGAATGCAAACATTGATGGGGGTCATGTTCCGTTTGTAGTGCCCCAGATGAGCCTAAACAGTGGAAACCCCCCACAAGTCACCCCATTTTGGAAGCTAGACCCCCTAAGGAACTTATCTAGATCTTTGGTGAGCACTTTGAACCCCCAAGTGCTTCACACAAGTTTATAATGCCCGGGCATGAAAATAAAAAATCCTATTTTTTTCCCACAAAAATTATCTCTTAGTCACTAATTTTTTATTTTCCCATAGGTAACAGGAGAAATTGGACCTCAAAAGTTGTTGTCCAATTTGTCCTGAGTACGCTGATACTCGATATGTGGGGGGAACCACTGTTTGGGCGCATGGCAGAGCTCGGAATGGAAGGAGCACCATTTGACTTTTTCCAACCAAAATTGGCTGGAATTGAGATTGGACGCCATGTTGCATTTGGAGAGTCCCTGATGTGCCTAAACAGTGGAAATCCCCCACAAGTGACCCCATTTGGGAAACTAGACCCCCTAAGGAACTTATCTAGATCTTTGGTGAGCAATTTGAACCCCCAAGTGCTTCACACAAGTTTATAACGTAGAGCCGTAAAATTAAAAAATCATATTTTTTCCACAAAATTGATCTTTTCACCCCAATTTTTATTTTCCCAAGGGTAACAAGACTCCAAAAGTTATTGTGCAATTTGTCCTGAGTACGCTGATACCCCATATTGGGGGTAAACCACTGTTTGGGTGCATGGCAGAGTTTGGAAGAGAAGGAGCGCCGTTTGACTTTTTCAACGCAGAATTGGCTGGATGCCATGTCGTGTTTGGAGAGCTCCTGATCTGCCTAAACAGTGGAAACCCCCACAAATGACACCATTTTGGAAACTAGACCCCTCAAGGAACTTATCTAGATGTGTGGTGAGCACTTTGAACCCCAAAGTGCTTCACAGAAGTTTATAACGTACAGCCGTAAAAATAAAAAATCCTTTTTTTTTTTACAAAAATGATTTTTTCGCCCCCAATATTTTATTTTCACAAGGGTAACAGGAGAAATTGGACCCCAAAAGTTGTTGTCCAATTTGTCCTGAGTACGCTGATACCCAATATGTGGGAGTAAACTACTGTATGGGCGCACGTCGGGGCTCGGAAGGGAAGTAGTGACGTTTTGGATTGCAGACTTTGATGGAATGGTCTGGGGGCGTCATGTCGCATTTGGAGAGCCCCTGATGTGCCTAAACAGTGAAAACCCCCCACAAGTGACCCCATTTTGTAAAATAGACCCCACAAGGAACTTATCTAGAAGTATTTTGAGCACTTTGAACCCGAAGTGCTTCACAGCAGTTTATAACGTACAGCTGTAAAAATAAAAAATATTTTTTTTTTTAACAAAATGATTTTTTCGCCCCCAATATTTTATTTTCACAAGGGTAACAGGAGAAATTGGTCCCCAAAAGTTGTTGTCCAATTTGTCCTGAGTACGCTTGTACCCAACATGTGTGAGAAAACGACTGTATGGGTGCACGTCTGGGCTTGGAAGGGAAGTAGTGACGTTTTGGATTGCAGACTTTGATGGAATGGTCTGGGGGCGTCATGTCGCATTTGGAGAGCCCCTGATGCGCCTAAACAGTGGAAACCCCCCACAAGTGACCCCATTTTGGAAAATAGACCCCACAAGGAACTTATCTTGATGTGTGGTGAGCGCTATGAAGCCCCAAGTGCTTCACAGAAAATTTATAACATACAGCCGTAAAACCAAAAAAATCATTTTTTTTTTACAAAAATGATTTTGTCGCCCCCAGTTTTTTATTTTCCCAAGGGTAACAGAAGAAATAGGACAAATTGCACAATAACTCTTGTGGTCCAGAGTACGCTGATACCCCATATGCAGGGGTAAACTATTGTTTGGGCGCATGGCAGAGCTCAGAAGTGAAGGAGCACCGTTTGACATTTTCAATGCAGAATTGGCTGGAATTGAGATCAGACGCCATGTCACATTTGGAAAGCCCCTGATGTGCCTAAACAGCAGAAACCCCACAATTCTAACTCCAACCCTAACCCCAACACACCCCTAACCCTAGTCCCAACCCTAACCACAAACCTAACCCTAACACACCCCTAACCCTAATCCTAAGGTTAGCGTCAACTCTAACCCTAACTTTAGCCGCAACCCTAACCCTAATGGGATAATGGAAATAAATACATTTTTTTAATTTTATTATTTTTCCCTAACTAAGGGGGTGATAAAGGGGGTTTGATTTACTATTTATAGCGGGTTTTTATGATTGGCAGCTGTCACGCTAAAAGATGCTTTTTATTGCAAAAAGTAGTTTTTTGCATCACCACATTTTGAGAGCTATAATTTTTGCATATTTTGGCCCACAGAGTCATGTGAGGTCTTATTTTTTGCGGGACGAGGTGACGTTTTTATTGGTACCATTTTTGAGCACGTGACATTTTTTGATCGCTTTTTATTTCGATTTTTTGGAGGTTAGAATGAACAAAAATCAGCAATTCATGAATTTCTTTTGGGGAAGGCGTTTATACCGTTCCGCGTGTGGTAAAATTGATAAAGCAGTTTTATTCTTCGGGTCAGTATGATTATGGCGATACCTCATTTATATCATTTTTTTATGTTTTGGCGCTTTTATAGAATAAAAACAATTTTATATAAAAAATCATTATTTTTGCATCGCTTTATTCTGCGAGCTATAACTTTTTTATTTTTTCGCTGATGATGCTGTATGACGGCTCGTTTTTTGCGGGAGAAGATGTCGTTTTCAGCGGTACCATGTTTATTTATATCGGTCTTTTTGATTGCGTGTTATTCCACTTTTTGTTCGGCGGTATGATGATAAAGCATTGATTTTTTGCTTTTTTTTTTTTTTAAGGGGTTCACTAAAGGGGTTAACTAGTGGGACAGTTTTATAGGGGGGGTCGTTACGGACGCGGCGATACCAAATATGTGTACTTTTATTGTTTTGTTTTTTTTATTTACAGGAAGAAATGAATTTATTGGGGAATATTTTTTTTTTTATGATTTTTTTACCACTTTTTATTTTACTTTTTTACTTTGTCCCAGGGTGGAACATCACAGTATTTTAGCAGATCGCTGGTGTGACAGTGTACACAGCACTCTGTCACACCAGCGATCGCTCTGGCATCGCTGTAGGCTTCCTCAGCGCCTGCTCTCAGCAGGCACTGAGGAAGCCGCCTCCCTGCAGGACCCTGGCGCCATCTTGGATCCGGGGACCTGGAGGGAGGACGGACCCTCGGAACAGCGCGACACATCGCGCTGCTCTGAGGGTCACAGGGGAGCGCGCAGGGAGCCCCCACCCTGCGCGATCCTCCCCTGTGCCCCGGGTACACCGCGATCATGTTTGATCGCGGTGTGCCAGGGTTAACGTGACCGCTCCTGACACATAGTGCTGGGTGTCAGCTGTGATATACAGCTGACACCCGGCCGCGATCAGCTACGTCCCCCCGGGAGCGCAGCTGATCGCCCATGACGTACTATTCCGTCCATGGGAATTAGGTCCAGGGTCACATGGACGGAATAGTACGTCTGATGGCAGAGAGGGGTTAAACCCCCTAGGTGCACACACAGACCCCACAAGCGTGCATAACCCCCTAGGAGCACACACAGACCCCACAAGTATGCATTAAACCCCCTAGGTGCACACACAGACCCCACAAGTGTGCATAACCCCCAGGAGCACACACAGACCCCACAAGCGTGCATAACCCCCAGGAGCACACACAGACCCCACAAGCGTGCACAACCCCCTAAGAGCACACACAGACCCCACAAGCGTGCATAACCCCCTAGGAGCACACACAGACCCCACAAGCATGCATTAAACACCCTAGGAGGACACACAGACCCCACAAGCGTGCATTAAACACCCTAAGAGCGCACACAGCCCCCACAAGTGTGCATAACCACCTAGGAGCACACACAGACCCCACAAGCGTGCATAACCCCCTAGGAGGACACAGACCCCACAAGCGTACAGTAAACCCCCTAGGAGCACACACAGACCCCACAAGTGTGCATTAAACACCCTAGGAGCACACACAGACCCCACAAGCGTACATTAAACACCCTAGAAGCGCACACAGCCCCCACAAGTGTGCATAACCACCTAGGAGCACACACAGCCCCCACAAGTGTGCATTGAACCCCTAGGAAGACACACAGACCCCACAACCATGCATTCACCCCCTCAAATCCCACTATACAGCCCCAAGTATCAGGTCCCCTCAACCAAAAATCTAAGCGAGACATCAACCAATTAATTATTAAATCCTCTTCTGTGTCACTGAGGACTCTGACCTCTGATTTCCCTCCTGCATAAAACAGACACCGACATCAGACTGCAGAGACCACTTTCTAATGGCGTCTTCTCTTCCTGGCTTTGTCAGACCACGCCCCCTCCTGGTATGACACGCCCACAAAAACGACCAGACCCCACAACCGTGCATAACCCCCTAGGAGGACACACAGACCCCACAATCGTGTATAACCCCCTAGGAGCACACAGACCCCACAAGCGTGCATAACCCCTAGGAGCACACACAGACCCCACAAGCGTGCATTAAACCCCCTAAGAGGACACACAGAGCCCACAAGCGTGCATAACCCCCTAGGAGCACACACAGACTCCACAAGTGTGCATTAACCCCACGGGGCACAATCAGACGCCACAACCGTGCATAACCCCTTAGGAGGACACACAGACCCCACAATCATGCATTGAACCCCTAGAAGCACACACAGCCCCCACAAGTGTGCATTGAACCCCTAGGAGCACACACAGACCCCACAACCGTGCATAACCCCTTAGGAGCACACACAGACCCCACAAGCGTGCATTAACCTCCTAGGAGCACACACAGACCCCACAAGCATGCATTAACCTCCTAGGAGCACACACAGACCCCACAAGCGTGCATTAAACCCCCTAGGTGCACAACAGACCCCACAAGCGTGCATAACCCCCTAGGAGCACACACAGACCCCACAAGCATGCATAACCCCCTAGGAGGACACACAGACCCCACAAGCGTGCATTAAACCCCCTAGGTGCACACACAGACCCCACAAGCATGCATAACCCCCTAGGAGCACACACAGACCCCACAAGCGTGCATAACCCCCTAGGAGAACACAGACCCCACAAGCGTGCAGTAAACCCCCAAGGTGCACACACAGACCCCACAAGCGTGCATAACCCCCTAGGAGCACCCACAGACCCCACAAGCATGCATAACCCCCAGGAGCACACACAAACCCCACAAGCGTGCATAACCCCCTAAGAGCACATACAGACCCCACAAGCGTGCATAACCCCCTAGGAGCACACACAGACCCAACAAGCATGCATTAAACACCCTAGGAGCACACACAGACCCCACAAGCGTGCATTAAACACCCTAGGCGCACACACAGACCCCACAAGCGTGCCTAACCCCCTAGGAGCACACACAGACCCACACAAGTGTGCATAACCCCCTAGGAGGACACACAGACCCCACAAGCGTGCAGTAAACCCCCTAGGAGCACACACAGACCCCACAAGCATGCATAACCCCTAGGAGGACACACAGACCCCACAAGCGTGCATTAAACCCCCTAGGTGCACACACAGACCCCACAAGCATGCATAACCCCCTAGGAGCACACACAGACCCACAAGCGTGCATAACCCCCTAGGAGAACACAGACCCCACAAGCGTGCAGTAAACCCCCAAGGTGCACACACAGACCCCACAAGCGTGCATAACCCCCTAGGAGCACCCACAGACCCCACAAGCATGCATAACCCCCAGGAGCACACACAAACCCCACAAGCGTGCATAACCCCCTAAGAGCACATACAGACCCCACAAGCGTGCATAACCCCCTAGGAGCACACACAGACCCAACAAGCATGCATTAAACACCCTAGGAGCACACACAGACCCCACAAGCGTGCATTAAACACCCTAGGCGCACACACAGACCCCACAAGCGTGCCTAACCCCCTAGGAGCACACACAGACCCCACAAGTGTGCATAACCCCCTAGGAGGACACACAGACCCCACAAGCGTGCAGTAAACCCCCTAGGAGCACACACAGACCCCACAAGCGTGCATTAAACACCCTAGGAGCGCACACAGCCCCCACAAGTGTGCATAACCACCTAGGAGCACACACAGCCCCCACAAGAGTGCACTGAACCCCTAGGAAGACACACAGACCCCACAACCATGCATTTACCCCCTCAATTCCCACTATACAGCCCCAAGTATCAGGTCCCCTCAACCAAAAATCTAAGCGAGACATCAACCAATTAATTATTAAATCCTCCTCTGTGTCACTGAGGACTCTGACCTCTGATTTCCCTCCTGCATAAAACAGACACCGACATCAGACTGCAGAGACCAGTTTCTAATGGAATCTTCTCTTTCTGGCTTTGTCAGACCACGCCCCCTCCTGGTATGACACGCCCACGAAAACGACCAGACCCCACAACCGTGCATAACCCCCTAGGAGGACACACAGACCGCACAATCATGCATTGAACCCCTAGAAGCACACACAGCCCCCACAAGTGTGCATTGAACCCCTAGGAGCACACACAGACCCCACAACCGTGCATAACACCCTAGGAGCACACACAGACCCCACAAGCGTGCATTAACCTCCTAGGAGCACACACAGACCCCACAACTGTGCATAACCCCCTAGGAGGACACACAGACCCCACAAGCATGCATTAACCTCCTAGGAGCACACACAGACCCCACAAGCGTGCATTAAACCCCCTAGGTGCACAACAGACCCCACAAGCGTGCATAACCCCGTAGGAGCACACACAGACCCCACAAGCGTGCATAACCCCCTAGGAGGACACACAGACCCCACAAGCGTGCATTAAACCCCCTAGGTGCACACACAGACCCCACAAGCGTGCATAACCCCTAGGAGGACACACAGACCCCACAAGCGTGCAGTAAACCCCCTAGGAGCACACACAGACCCCACAAGTGTGCATTAAACACCCTAAGAGCACACACAGACCCCACAAGCGTGCATTAAACACCCTAGGAGCGCACACAGCCCCCACAAGTGTGCATAACCACCTAGGAGCACACACAGCCCCCACAAGTGTGCATTGAACCCCTAGGAAGACACACAGACCCCACAACCATGCATTCACCCCCTCAAATCCCACTATACAGCCCCAAGTATCAGGTCCCCTCAACCAAAAATCTAAGCGAGACATTAACCAATTAATTATTAAATCCTCCTCTGTGTCACTGAGGACTCTGACCTCTGATTTCCCTCCTGCATAAAACAGACGCCGACATCAGATTGCAGAGACCAGTTTCTAATGGCGTCTTCTCTTCCTGGCTTTGTCAGACCACGCCCCCTCCTGGTATGACACGCCCACAAAAACGACCAGACCCCACAACCGTGCATAACCCCCTAGGAGGACACACAGACCCCACAATCGTGTATAACCCCCTAGGAGCACACAGACCCCACAAGCGTGCATTAAACCCCCTAAGAGGACACACAGAGCCCACAAGCGTGCATAACCCCCTAGGAGCACACACAGACTCCACAAGTGTGCATTAACCCCACGGGGCACAATCAGACGCCACAACCGTGCATAACCCCCTAGGAGGACACGCAGACCCCACAATCATGCATTGAACCCCTAGAAGCACACACAGCCCCCACAAGTGTGCATTGAACCCCTAGGAGCACACACAGACCCCACAACCGTGCATAACCCCTTAGGAGCACACACAGACCCCACAAGCGTGCATTAACCTCCTAGGAGCACACACAGACCCCACAACTGTGCATAACCCCCTAAGAGGACACACAGACCCCACAAGCATGCATTAACCTCCTAGGAGCACACACAGACCCCACAAGCATGCATTAACCTCCTAGGAGCACACACAGACCCCACAAGTGTGCATTAAACCCCCTAAGTGCACAACAGACCCCACAAGCGTGCATAACCCCCTAGGAGCACACACAGACCCCACAAGCGTGCATAACCCCTAGGAGAAAAACACATATAGAGTGCTTTCAGTGGGAGAAGCAAAATAGGAATCTTGTGAGTATGATACCTTTTAATGGCTAACAAAATATAGTTTAAGATATTAGAGGGCGAGCTTTCGAGACTGCTTATGTCTCTTCATCAGGCTGGTATAGCAAAATATTTGAAGAAACCAGATTATATACAGTGAAAAGCAAAGGCATGGTGTGATACATGGACATTTAAATAAACAAACACTGAAATAAACAAACACTGAGCTTAAAGAGAGAATCCTTAATTAGGTAAGATTAGATAAGTGGTGTGAAAGTTTCATGGACCCCATATGCATGTGAGATCAAAGGACTGATGGTGTCTCCATTGTTTTTGGAGGAAGTTGCTCAGATTTGGTAATGCGACATGAAACCTCCTGACAAATTGAGTCCTGTGTGAATAGAATCAAAGATGTTAATGAATTTGCTTTCCCAAACTCTGCGATGGTTTTGCGATTGGAAATTGCCTCTTAGAATGAAAATTTTCATATTGTCTATGTTGTGTCTTGGACCACAGAAATGTTTAGCCACTGGTAGATGGGTTTTTTTGTCTGTAATCGTATGACGATGAGACCTCATCCTTGCTCTCAGTCTCTGTCCTGTTTCTCCAACATAGAGGCCACCCACAGGACATATATTGCATAGAATTAAATATACCACATTAGAGGAGGAACATGTGAATGTCCCGGGGATCTTATAGTTTTGCTGTGTGTTGGGGATTTGGATCTTGTCGCTGGTTTCTATATGACTGCAAGTTTTGCATCTTCTCCCATTGCAAGGATATGTCCCTCTTGGTGAATCTGAGGGCATTGAACTTCGGATCATGATGTTTCTTAAATTTGGAGGTTGACTGTAACACAGCAAGGAGGGGTCTTTGAATAATATTTTTAACTGGTCGTCCTTGTGTAGTATATGGTGAAGTTTTTTAGCCGTTTTTCTCAGTATTTCAAGCTGTGGGTTGTAGGTCACTACCAGAGGTACACGGTGATTTTCCTCTCTTTTCCTGTATTGAAGTAGTTGACTTCTAGGGATCCTTGTGGCCCTAGTGATCTGGTCCTCAATGGAGGTGGGATGGTAACCTTGAATTAAAAATGACATTTTAAGTTGGGTTAGGTGTTTATCCCTGTCCTTAGGACTGGAACAGATACGGTTGTATCTGAGGGCCTGGCTGTAGACAATGGACTTTTTAATGTGTTTAGGATGGAAGCTGTCCCATCTGAGGTATGTGGGACGGTCAATTGGTTTCCGATACACTGATGTTTGGAACAAACCATTTTGGATTTTTATGGTGGTGTCTAAGAAGTTGATTTTTGTTTTTGAGTGGTCCAATGTCAAGTTTATGGTAGGATGAAATTTGTTGAATTTGTCATGGAAATCTAGAAGTTCTTGTTCAGACTCAGTCCAGACTATTAAGATGTCATCAATGTAACGGAAATAGGCAAATGGTTTGATGGAGCAGGATGTTAAGAAGTCATTTTCCAGTTTAGCCATGAAGAGGTTGGCATACTGGGGTGCCATTTTACTTCCCATAGCGGTGCCGGTGCGTTGTAGATATAGCTCCTCACCGAAAGAGAAAAAGTTGTGTGTGAGGATGAATCTGGTGAGTGTTATTACAGACTCGGACGGGATCCCATTGGCCTCAAGAAACATTCGGCAGGCAGTTAGTCCATCTTCGTGTGGGATGTTAGAATATAAGGATTCGACATCCATCGTGGCTAAGATGGTGCTGTCGGGGAGGGAACCTATCGTGGATAGCTTATTTAGCAGGTCTGTAGTGTCCTGTATATAGCTGGCTGTCTTCCTTACCAGCGGCTTAAGGATGTTTTCTACCCACCCTGAGATTTCTTCAGTGAGTGTTCCCACCCCTGAGATGATTGGCCTCCCTGGGTTGCCTGGCTTATGAATCTTGGGAAGCATATAGAAAGTTCCCATCCTTGGATTCTCAGGTATTAAGTCCAGAAGGTTTATGGAGTCTGTACACAGACATTTGATGACTTTTTTCAACTCCCTCAAATATTTTGGAGTTGGGTCATCATCCAGTTTGGTATAGTACTGTATATCCATCAGTTGTCTGTGTGCCTCTTTGATGTAGTCGGTTGTATTGAGGAGAACTATGGCACCACCTTTATCCGCAGGCTTAATAGTGATCTCCCTGTTGTTCTTAAGGTCGTAAATGGCCTTTCTTTCATGCAAACTGATATTAAATGTTTTTTTTGCTTTTTTATCCAATATCGTGGACTGCACCGAATGTCTAAATGAGTCAATATATTGGTCCAAAATGATGTTGCGGCCAGAAGGAGGTGTCCAGTCAGAGTTTTTCTTATTCTTTAGTCTGACTTGAGTTTGGCTGCTCAGAAGCCCCAAGTCCTCTTTGACAGAGAAGAACTCCTTCAGTCTAAGTCTCCTGAAGGCAACCTCCAAATTTAAGAAACATCATGATCCGAAGTTCAATGCCCTCAGATTCACCAAGAGGGACATATCCTTGCAATGGGAGAAGATGCAAAACTTGCAGTCATATAGAAACCAGCGACAAGATCCAAATCCCCAACACACAGCAAAACTATAAGATCCCCGGGACATTCACATGTTCCTCCTCTAATGTGGTATATTTAATTCTATGCAATATATGTCCTGTGGGTGGCCTCTATGTTGGAGAAACAGGACAGAGACTGAGAGCAAGGATGAGGTCTCATCGTCATACGATTACAGACAAAAAAAACCATCTACCAGTGGCTAAACATTTCTGTGGTCCAAGACACAACATAGACAATATGAAAATTTTCATTCTAAAGGGTATGCCACACTAAACAATATCGCTAACGGGATCGCTAAAAAACGTCACTATTTAGCGATCCCGTTAGCGATATTGTTCAGTGCGGCAGCTTCCAGCGACGAGCTTCCTGCTGTGATCTCGCTCGTCGCTGGAATCGCTCCGGACCCTATTTCATCGCTGGCGCTCCCGCTGGGTAAGTATCTTATCGCTGTGTGGCACCTTTTCTTAGCGATTTAGCGGTACTTTTGTACCGCTAAAGTCGTTAAGAAGATCGCTAACGGCGATAGCGTCGTTAACTATATCGCTAAATGCGGCAGCATTTAGCGATATAGAAACAATCCCGCTAGCGATCTCATTAGTATGCAACGCTAACGAGATCGCTAGCGGGATAGCTTAGTGTGGCAGTACCTTAAGAGGCAATTTCCAATCGCAAAACCATCGCAGAGTTTGGGAAAGCAAATTCATTAACATCTTTGATTCTATTCACACAGGACTCAATTTGTCAGGAGGTTTCATGTCGCATTACCAAATCTGAGCAACTTCCTCCAAAAACAATGGAGACACCATCAGTCCTTTGATCTCACATGCATATGGGGTCCATGAAACTTTCACACCACTTATCTAATCTTACCTAATTAAGGATTCTCTCTTTAAGCTCAGTGTTTGTTTATTTCAGTGTTTGTTTATTTAAATGTCCATGTATCACACCATGCCTTTGCTTTTCACTGTATATAATCTGGTTTCTTCAAATATTTTGCTATACCAGCCTGATGAAGAGACGTAAGCAGTCTCGAAAGCTCGCCCTCTAATATCTTAAACTATATTTTGTTAGCCATTAAAAGGTATCATACTCACAAGATTCCTATTTTGCTTCTCCCACTGAAAGCACTCTATATGTTTTTTTCTACTGGCTAACACGGTACCAAACCAATCTTTTTTCGTTTAACCCCTAGGAGGACACACAGACCCCACAAGCGTGCATTAAACCCCATAAATGCACACACAGACCCCACAAGCATGCATTAAACCCCCTAGGTGCACACACAGACCCCACAAGCGTGCATAACCCCCTAGGAGCACACACAAACCCCACAAGCGTGCATTACCCCCTAGGAGCACACACAGACCCCACAAGCGTGCATTAAACCCCCTAGGAGGACACACAGACCCCACAAGCGTGCATAACCCCCTAGGAGCACACAGACTCCACAAGTGTGCATTAACCCCCCGGGGCACAACCAGACGCCACAACCGTGCATAACCCCCTAGGAGTACACACACAGACCCCACAATCGTGCATTGAACCCCTAGAAGCACACACAGCCCCCACAAGTGTGCATTGAACCCCTAGGAGCACACACAGACCCCACAACCGTGCATAACCCCCTAGGAGCACACACAGACCCCACAAGCGTGCATTAACCTCCTAGGAGCACACACAGACCAAACAACTGTGCATAACCCCCTAGGAGGACACACAGACCCCACAAGCATGCATTAACCTCCTAGGAGCACACACAGACCCCACAAGCGTGCATTAAACCCCCTAAGTGCACAACAGACCCCACAAGCGTGCATAACCCCATAGGAGCACACATAGACCCCACAAGCGTGCATAACCCCCTAGGACACACAGACCCCACAAGCGTGCATTAAACCCCATTGATACACACACAGACCCCACAAGCGTGCATTAAACCACCTAGGTGCACACACAGACCCCACAAGCGTGCATAACCCCCTAGGAGCACACACAGACCGAACAAGCGTGCATAACCCCCTAGGAGGACACACAGACTCCACAAGCATGCAGTAAACCCCCTAGGAGCACACAGACCCCACAAGCGTGCATTAAACACCCTAGGAGCACACACAGACTCCACAAGCGTGCATTATCATCCTAGGAGCACACACAGCCCCACAAGCGTGCATAACCCCCTAGGAGCACACACAGACCCCACAACCATGCATTCACCCCCTCAAATCCCACTATACAGCCCCAAGTATCAGGTCCCCTCAACCAAAAATCTAAGCGAGACATCAACCAGTTAATTATTAAATCCTCCTCTGTGTCACTGAGGACTCTGACCTCTGATTTTCCTCCTGCATAAAACAAGTGCAGACATCAGACCAGTTTCTAATGGGTAAATGCTAGACTGTATGGGCTCCTGCCAGGTGTGACGTCGTTTCCGGGGGCGTGTCATACCAGGAGGGGGCGTGGTCTGCCAAAGCCAGAAGAGGAAGAGAAGACGCCATTAGACACGGTTGAGCCTAGACTGTATGGGCTCCTGTCAGGTATATATTACTGTAGATATAGACTGTACTGGCTCCTGTCAGGTATATATTATTGTAGATATAGACTGTATGGGCTCCTGTCAGGTATATATTACTGTAGATATAGACTGTACGGGCTCCTGTCAGGTATATATTACTGTAGATGTTGA
Organism: Oophaga sylvatica; assembly: GCA_033576555.1. Classification (NCBI taxonomy): domain Eukaryota; kingdom Metazoa; phylum Chordata; class Amphibia; order Anura; family Dendrobatidae; genus Oophaga; species Oophaga sylvatica. The sequence continues at coordinate 7,635 of JARQOD010001419.1, read as the reverse complement.
CTGTACGGGCTCCTGTCAGGTATATATTATTGTAGATATAGAGTGTATGGGCTCCTGTCAGGTGTATATTACTGTAGATATATACTGTATGGGCTCCTGTCAGGTATTATATTACTGTAGATATAGAGTGTACGGGCTCCTGTCAGGTGTATATTACTGTAGATATATACTGTATGGGCTCCTGTCAGGTATATATTACTGTAGATATAGAGTGTACGGGCTCCTGTCAGGTATATATTACTGTAGATATAGACTGTACGGGCTCCTGTCAGGTATATATTACTGTAGATGTGACTGTACGGGCTCCTGTCAGGTATATATTACTGTAGATATAGACTGTATGGGCTCCTGTCAGGTATATATTACTGTAGATATAGACTGTATGGGCTCCTGTCAGGTATATATTACTGTAGATATAGACAGTACGGGCTCCTGTCAGGTATATATTACTGTAGATATAGACTGTACGGGCTCCTGTCAGGTACATATTACTGTAGATATAGACTGTACGGGCTCCTGTCAGGTATATATTACTGTAGATATAGACTGTACAGGCTCCTGTCAGGTATATATTACTGTAGATATAGACTGTATGGGCTCCTGTCAGGTATATATTACTGTAGATATAGACTGTATGGGCTCCTGTCAGGTATATATTACTGTAGATATAGACTGTACGGCCTCCTGTCAGGTATATATTACTGTAGATATAGACTGTATGGGCTCCTGTCAGGTATATATTACTGTAGATATAGACTGGACTGAGCTGGACTTTGGATTTTTATGAAAGAGGAAGAAATAGAGGATTTAAAGGGCAAAGCAAGAATCTCTTGGAGGACAGACTGCACACAGGCAGCATTCATCTGACATCCAGAGACCTGAGCATCCAAAGGTAGGACCATCCTGCAACCCCAAAACAATCTATAGACTTCCTACAAATCTATCTTCTTAGAAATAAGGATTATAATTACTATATAACCACAAAAATGGAAAACACAAATTTAGAAGTAATTGGGCAAAGCACAGAGCTGGAGACACAGCACACCAGGGGGTCAGATATGGAGACACCACAGGGGCAGAAGAGCAGTAAAGTCAAGAAAGGAAATGCAATGAGGGAGAATCCAGAAACCCTTTTTTCTGATTACACTAAAGATGAAGAAAAAAGGAGAACCAACCTGGTATTCCACACAGACCATCTCTCAGCCTGGCACACCACCCTGTGCAAGCAGTATAAACATATATCTCAGTACAACACTAATAATGGCCGGCAGATTAAAATTAGAAGCAACGCAGAAGATGACACCAACTCACTCACCATAAGTCTGTACAACACTGGCACCGTCATGGTGCAAGGGACTGAGGACAATCTGCAGCAGTTTGAAGACCATTTTACTGATATCAAAGAACAGGCTCAAATCCTTAAAAAGCCACTTCCAGAGGCCATTTCTAATGCTCACATATCTACACAGACCCCCAGGGACAGCTCTTCAACCCCCAACACTTCACACCTCTCCCTTGAGACCATCAGAGACTGTCTATCTCAATTAGAATGAGACTTGGTTCAAATTAAGGAAGAACTTCAAAGAAACTCACATAGAAATGCAAATGATCAAGCAACAAATGAGATCAATAAGCTGAAATGTGAGTTCAAGTCAGCTCTCCAGAAAATAAGAGAGGAAATGAGCGAATTACAAAATGACAATGAAAGGCTCAGAAAGGAGATAGCAGAACTCAAAACACAGAGTCCTCAATGTCTGACCCAGCAGAGGGCAATGGAAACAAACCAGAGAGCAGACAATGTGGCCTCCACTGACCAGAATGTGGAGACGCCAAACAACAACACAGCAATAACCTACAATATGAATAACCCTGAAACCAAGAAAAGTGAATCAGCGAGAAGAGAACCAACCACCAGCAAAGCCAGCATCACAGACCCCCACCAGCAGCCACCTAACCCATCCCAGACACCACAAAGTCCTGATATCGTCCTAATAATGGACTCAAATGGGAAGTACCTAAATGCACAACGGCTGTTCCCAGGAAAACGGGTCAGAAAAATCCACTGTGCAACTATTGAACAGGTGACAGAGGTCATCAATAATCCACGTTTTACCAACCCAAACAATATTATTATACACACAGGTACAAACAGTCTGCCAGACCAGCACAAGCAGATCGCAGCACAACTGGACCAACTAGCAAAGAAGGCAAAACTAAAATTCCCAGACAGCAAAATCATTCTGTCATCTCTGCTCCCAACAAAGGACATATCCAGGCAAACCACCCAAAGCATCAATATGGAACTGACAGAAAGGGTCAAGACTGTCCCAAACGTGACCCTGACACAACACCTTTCCATAAACCACCATCACCTATATGATAATAAGCACCTCAACAAACAAGGGGTCAGCCTCCTAGCCAAAGAGCTGAAAGACATCGTACTAAACAGAGGACCCAGGCCTGGATTCAACAGTAACCAACATCACACCGAAAGACCCCTAACAATAAAAAGACAGAAAACCCAATCCTATCTCCAGAAGCTGGAAACAAAGCTCTTCACCCAAAATCAGACCATCAGAGGAGGAGACCTCCATGGAGGGGTCCACCGACCCCACACAGATACACGCAGAGCAGAGATATGGATGAGGTAAAGACCCTGCTCAGCGCACTATGCAGGAAACTAATGTGACTGGATGGAACCAAGCACACCTACAAAACAGTCAGAAATCCAGTTTGTCCTACACAGCCATACTCATTACAAGGTATATACACACAAGATAAATAGAAAAATGACTTCACTTACAATCAGCAGCTGGAATATTCAGGGTCTCAACACCTCGACCTTTGGATGTAAAACAAATGACCCTGACTTTATACAAAGACTGAAAAATATAGACATCCAGATCCTCCTGGAAACATGGACCAGAGCCGAAAACGAATCCCTGGCGCCCATCGGATACAGGGAAATCTCTGTCCCTGCCCTGAAAAATAAAAACATCAAACAGGGCCGGAGCTCAGGAGGAATACTGATCTGGTATAAAGATGAGCTCCACCAATACATGAAACCGGTGAAGAGAGGAGGCAGCCACATATGGATCAGGATCAGCAGCTCCATCCTCACCTCTCAGTCTGATGTCCACCTCTGCGCCACCTATATACCACCGCCAGAGTCCCCCTACTTCAATCCAGAGAGCTTCGAGATCTTACAAAGAGAAGCCGCCCACTATCAGGCCCTGGGCAAAGTTCTCATCTTTGGGGACCTCAACGCAAGAACAGGGAGAGAAAACGACTTCCTGACCACGGATGGGAACATCTACATATTTGGAGCAGAGAATGACGGCCAAGACTCAGTACACACAGAGAGAAACAGCTATGACAGTACAGTCAACAAAAGTGGTAAAAAGCTCCTGAACGTATGTAGAAGTTTAGGACTTCATTGTAATGTATGTAGTACAGTTCATATAGCGTCTTGTGCTTGGGTGCGATGAAAACACAGGAGTCACAGGTTTGATATAGAAAAGTCCTGTATTACTTCATACAAGTTGGCAGAAATAGTCACACAGTTTGCAGACACAGAAACAGGAGACACAGCAGGCCAGAGTAATCCAAGCTCAGCAATCACTCTCCAATACAGATTCAGGATCTTCTTCTCTGTTACCGTAAGTCCATGCAAACGTGGGTCCCTCAAAGAGCAGGGTTCAGAGTCCACAAGTGCTTCAGAGTTCCTCAGTAGGAATAGCTGGAGTACAAGGTCCAAGGCTTACAGGAGTCAAGTCATAGGTTCACTGCAGGCTAGATTCTGAAGCACTGATTGCTCAGCTGTGGCTGCTTAAGAAGCAAAGGAGAGAATCAGGGCGGGATCATGCAAGCTGGAAACTCCATTTTGACTGAGGGCAAGATAGCTGCAGCAAGACAGAAAGTAAAATGGCTGACGAACAAACTGAGTTTCAGGAATATATACATAGAACCTTACATTACTCCCCCCTTAAGGACAACCTCCGGATGACCTCAGACCAGGCTTGTGTGGGTACCTCTGATGAAACTGACGGAGCAAGCGAGGAGCATTAACGTTATTGACCGGTTCCCATGAGTTGTCCTCCACTGGGTAGCCCTGCCATTTAATCAGATATTGTAACTGATTTCTATACAACCTGGAATCTAAAATCCTTTCCACCACAAATTCTTCCTGACCATCGACTAGCACTGGGTCAGGGCAAGGAGAGGAACGTCCAGGAAACGTATTGGGTGTCGCAGCCTTTAGTAGGGATACATGAAAGACAGGGTGGATTCTCATAGTTCTGGGCAGTTGAAGACGACAAGCAACGGCACTTATAATTTTACTGATTTTATAGGGTCCAATGTACTTATGTCCCAACTTAGACGATGGAATCCTTAACTTAAGATTTCTGGTTGACAGCCAGACCAAGTCTCCTACCTTGAAAGCTGGTGCAGGTTTACGAAATTTATCTGCTGCTTTCTTGTACCTTTCTTGAGCCGATTCCACATTTTCCTTTAGAAGATCCATATTCTTCTGTAAAGACGTGATTCTTTCAGCCACTGCTGGTAAAGGCGTTTCTATGGGAAATCGTGGTAGAATGTTAGGATGATAACCTAGATGTAACGGGTCTGGTGGGTGGAACTACTGACGAGACAGGTCAGGTTAGTGGAACCACAAAGCTTTATTATACAAGAGAGTTTACTTGTAAGAGAGCGGGTGGCACCCGGGAAAAGGGCAGGGAATCACGGCAGGGGATATAGGTAGTCTCTGGACAGGCAGGTTTGTCACAGCGAGTGACCAAGGAAGTCTCTGGGCAGGCAGGTTGTAACGGTAAGTGACCGAGGCAGTCTCTGGACAGGCAGGCTGTCACGACAAGTGACCAGGCAGTCTCTGGACAGGCAGGTTGTCACAGCAAGTGACCAAGGCAGTCTCTGGGACAGGCAGGTTGTCACAGCAAGTGACCAAGGCAGTCTTTGGGACAGGCAGGTTGTCACGGCAAGTGACCAGGCAGTATCTAGACAGGCAGGTTGTCACAGCAAGTGACCAAGGCAGTCTCTGGGACAGGCAGGTTGTCACGGCAAGTGACCAGGCAATATCTGGACAGGCAGGTTGTCACAGCAAGTGACCAGGCAGTCTCTGGACAGGCAGGTTGTCACGGCAAGTGACCAGGCAATATCTGGACAGGCAGGTTGTCACAGCAAGTGACCAGGCAGTCTCTGGACAGGCAGGTTGTCACGGCAAGTGACCAGGCAGTCTCTAGACAGGCAGGCATATACGACCTGATGTGGTGGAGCCTCCAGGTAGGCTGCAGTCGGATGACAGATGATCGCTCCCAGGTGAGCAGGCAAGAGCCGGGGATCTCCGCAGATGATGTCCGAACTTCCGGATGGAGCTGCAGTCGGATGGCAGATGATCGCTCCTAGGTGAGCAGGCAAGAGCCGGGGATCTCTGCAGATGACGTCCGAACCTCTGGATGGAACTGCAGACGGATGGCAGACAGGCAAGCCGACAGGTAACAGGCAGGTAACTGGAATCAGGAGCTGATGGCTGAAACAGAGTTAGACTGCACAGGAACAACATTGCTCGGGCACCTACATTAAGGAGGAAGCCCTTAATATAGGGTGGAGTCCTCCAGCATTGGCTGGAGACTGATTTGGAAAATGCGCGCGGCTCCTTTAAGAGCGGGGGAGGGTGCGGGCGCGCGCCCTAAGGCCAGTAGCAGGGAAGGAGCGCGCGGGACCAGCAGGGCGGAAGGAGGGCGCCGAGGATGCCAGAGGCGCAGAGGAGGCTGGGAGCACTGAGGACGCTGAGCGCAGGTGAGGAGAGCGACGTCCCTGTCTGGCAGCAGGCAGGGACGCAGGCGCTACAGTACCCCCCCCTCTAGGCCCCCCTTCTTTAGGCCAGAAAGAAATTTAGCTAGGATAAGAGGGGCATGGATGTTCTCCCGAGGCTCCCAGGTTCTCTCCTCAGGACCAAACCCCTTCCAATCCACCAAAAAATAAGTCTTTCTTCCTACCCTTTTTGTGGCCAGAATGTTCTCTACCTCAAATTCATCATCAGCAGACAATGGAGCAGGAGGTGTACCTGTAGACTTAAAAAAAGAGTTAAGAACCACAGGTTTGAGGAGAGATACATGAAAAGAATTAGGAATTCTCAAATTGGCCGGGAGTTTCAATTTATAGGACACCGGATTGATCTGACTGATGATCTCAAAAGGACCGATGAACCGAGGACCTAACTTGTAGGACGGAATTTTGAGTCGAACATATTTGGACGAAAGCCAGACTTTGTCCCCAGGACGGAATTGAGGAGGATCCAGACGTTTTTTGTCAGCATGTCTTTTCATGCGCTCGGAAGACTGAATGAGTGCGGACCGGGTACTCTCCCAGATGGAGAATTCTCTAACCAGAGATTCCGCAGCTGGATTGTCCACAGAGATGGACACAGGGACAGGGATCCGAGGGTGCTGACCGAAGACTACAAAAAAATGGAGACTTGGTGGAAGATTCGCTCTCATGATTATTGTAGGAGAATTCGGCCCAAGGCAGGAGCTCCACCCAGTCAGAATGGTGGTCATTAATGAAGTGTCGAAGATAACTGGTCAAATTCTGATTTATTCGTTCAACTTGTCCATTGGACTGTGGGTGGTAAGCGGAGGAAAAATCCAGGGTGACGTCTAGCAACTTACAAGTGGCTCTCCAGAAACGTGAGGTGAACTGAACCCCACGATCCGACACAATGTGACGAGGCAGACCATGAAGACGGAAGATGTGGCGGATAAAGTCTTTAGCCAACTCGGGTGCAGACGGAAGACCTGGCAGAGGAATGAAGTGAGCCATCTTGGAAAAGCGGTCAGTGACCACCCAAATGACTGTACAACCAGCAGAGACGGGAAGATCAGTAATGAAGTCCATGGCTATATGCTGCCAGGGGGCAGCGGGTACAGGAAGCGGAAGAAGACGGCCGGTAGGCAGGTGTCTCGGAACTTTGTTGCGGGCACAGGAAACACAGGCAGAAACAAAGTCTATTACGTCTTTGTGCAGGGTAGGCCACCAATAATGCCGGGTAATGAGTTGGAGAGTCTTTTTTTGACCAGCGTGGCCAGCGAGTTTAGACGAGTGACCCCAATGTAGGATTCTCTTCCGATCGGTTTCTGATACGAACGTCTTACCAGGAGGGAGACGATTTAGACTCACGGGAGCCACCTGCATCACTCTGGCGGGATCGATGATATGTTTAGGCTCATCTTCGAGATCCGACACCAGGAAAGACCGAGACAAGGCATCCGCCTTGACGTTTTTGTCAGCTGGGCGAAAATGCAAAAGAAAATCGAAGCGGGCAAAAAACAAGGACCACCGGGCTTGGCGAGGATTAAGTCTCTGTGCCTGCTGGAGGTATGCCAGATTTTTGTGGTCCGTGTAGATGATTACCGGATGAAGAGCCCCTTCGAGTAGGTAACGCCACTCCTCCAATGCCAACTTAATGGCCAATAACTCTCGATCTCCTATGGAGTAGTTGCGCTCGGAGGAGGAGAAGAGTTTGGAGAAGAAACCGCAGGATACCATCCTCCCGGATGGCGATTTTTGGGTAAGAACCGCTCCGGCTCCAGCAGAGGAAGCGTCCACCTCCAGGAAGAA
>JARQOD010001418.1:0-98823 GCA_033576555.1 Oophaga sylvatica | reverse complement strand
GGGTGGTGACATAGGCAAAGACACATTCACAGAGGCTAATTCACCCACATGTTGAGAGGAGCATTCATGGATTCTACAAAAATTATGTAGGACCACACATGCTTTGAGGACCACATTAACATTGTCTTCACTGAGTTGAATTGCAGATTGAAGTACCCGCCATTTAGCACAAAGAATTCCAAATGTGCACTCCACCAGACGCCGAGCACGTGACAGCCGACAATTAAATATTCTACGGCGATGGGTGAGATAGCGACGGGGATATGGCCTCATTACATTAGGGGTTAATTGAAATGCCTCATCCGCTACTATAACATAAGGCACATGGTCTGGAATAGAGTCTGTAAGTTGACTTGCTGGAGGTAGGTCCAGTTGGTTATTGCGTATCCGCCTACCCATTATGGAAGTATTGAAGACTTGAGTCTCCAGTCCTTCCATAGGCCCCAATGTCTACAATTATAAACATGTAGTTTGTGTCGACCAAGGCCAACAAAACTACGGAAAAATATTGTTTGTAATTGAAGAATTGGGAGCCTGAGTTAGGAGGTTTACGAACACGTATGTGCTTGCCGTCCAGGGCTCCTATACAGTGTGGAAACTGGCAATTTTCTGCAAAACCCTGTGCTATCCTCAACCAGTCACTCATTTTTGGCTCAGGCATCACGTCTTCATGTAATCTGTTCCAAATTTCCACACAAGTTGACCGCACAATGCCTGAAATTGTTGATCGCCCTATTAAGAACTCTAAGTGCAGAGCAGCGTAGGACATGCCAGTAGAAAGGAACCTGTAACACACATAGAACATATAGAAATCAGCACCAAAAACAATTAAACACAGCATGCACAACACTTACAATGCTTGAGTTTGTTAGACCACACATGCTGGAAATTAGATTACAAGCCATGGCTTCTGTGGAATACACCAAAGCCAATCATTTCGATAGGTAAGCTTCAGAAATACATTACTCACATTATAAGTTTCCAAGAAGTGTGCTCAAACACTTGCAAAGTGACTATGTCGAGGTAAACATCATCAACATATCGTTGACACACATACCTTATTGTTAGGAGAAGGCGTTCCTCTGCAGAAATTGCTTTTCTCATCCTGGTGTCCTGAAATGTGATCCCAGGGCGCACAATGTCAAGCAACGTATCAAAGGTATCGATGCTCATTCGACAATATTGGAAAAACTTATCTCCTATGCAGTGACAAATATAGACGGTGAAAATGGCCTTTAGTTATCCTTCTTGTCAAAAGTGGATGTACCCACATTCTTGTGCGTCTTCTGGGATCTGCTATTACAGAATATGGCTCCCCAAAACGTCTGGATATAACCCAATGGAACAGCACACGCTCAGTGGGAGTAAATCTGAGTGTGTCGCTCATGTTTGGATAAAGCAGCTAGCAAGCACTAAGCACAAGGAACAAAATGACACCAGTGCAAAGGTGGGAAAGTCACAGCTGTAGAAGAGCACTTAAATATAGCTCTGCCTGATGATTTCAATGAGTATCAAGTCTCAAAACCGTTATTGGTCCTTTTTGGTAAGCTGCAACAAAAAAACGGTGGTCGGATGAAAATCGGATGTTACAAGGTACACACACATGCGACTAAATCGCATCTTTGAAGGAAAATCGGATGCCAGGCGGATGTGTGATGTTTTCATTTTGTTCCGATCATCAACCGACTAAAACGGTCCGATTTTTTGTAGTTGTGTCTGACCCCGGCCTAATAAGAGAAAACCAGAATAGGCGAAATCCTCGTGAAGTGATTCCATTTTATAAATTAATTCCCTGAGGGGTATAATCTATACACATGTGATCAAAATTGTTGGTTCCCCTCATTTATTAACATAGTAACATAGTTATTAAGGTTGAAGGAAGACTAAGTCCATCTAGTTCAGCCCATATCCTATCCTAACCTGCCCTAACATGTTGATCCAGAAGAAGGCAAAAAAAACCCAAGTGGCAAACAGTAAGCTTCACATTGGGGAAAAAAATTCCTTCCCGACTCCACATACGGCAATCAGACTAGCTCCCTGGATCAACGCAATATCTAGGAAACTAGTGAATATAGCCTGTAATATTATACTTTTCAAGAAAGGCATCCAGTCCCTTCTTACATTTTAGTAGGGAATCACTCATTACAACATTATACGGCAGAGAGTTCCATAGTCTCACTGCTCTTACAGTAAAGAATCTGCGTCTGTGATTATGACTAAACCTTCTTTCCTCCAGACGTAGAGGATGCCCCCTTGTCCCCGTCACAGGTCTAAGAGTAAAAAGATCATTAGAAAGGTCTTTGTACTGTCCCCTCATATATTTATACATTGTAATAAGATCACCCCTAAGCCTTCGTTTCTCCAAACTAAATAACCATAAGTGTAATAACCTGTCCTGGTATTGCAGACACTCAGTTCTCTAATAACCTTGGTCGCTCTTCTCTGTGTCATGGAAATATATATGTATTCCATATATTCAATATATATATATATATATATATATATATATATATATATATATATATATATATATACACATTTACAGTTAGATAGATCTCATTTGCTAAAAATCCTGTGCTCAGCATATCTATGCAAAAGCTGATGCTAGCTATAATCAGTTGCTTAAGACGACCCTGGCCTACATAAGTCAGGCTATTACAGAAGATAGCTCATAGGGACTTTTTACCAAGGACACAAAAAGGAAACAAGGACTGAAAGTCTGGATAGATATCTATTATTTTCTTTACTAGTCACGTAGGAAAACTGGGGCAAAGAACAATAAATCTGCCACTTCAGCCCTTTTATCATAATTATCATAATGATCATACTTACACTAAAACAGCCAATAATCTAGCAGCTTTTTATTGTATGTTAAGTGACTAACCAGTCCCTTTTTGTAAACGTATAAAACCTTGAATGAATAATAAACTGTTGGTCTTGACGAACTGTTTATACTGACACTTCCGTGTGGACAGTTCTCATTTCGTTTGAGCAGCTCAAAAAGACATTTAGTCTAAAATTGGGAACAGCAGCAGCAAACACTGCAGGATAGATTTATCCTAATTAAATTTCCATAACATCTGCACCTGCTCCAGTTCAGTTATGTCTTTCGAATACACCGGAGACCAGAACTGCACACAGTATTCTAAGTGTGGTCGCACCAGTGACTTGTATAGAGGTAAAATTATGTTCTCCTCATGACCATCTATGCCTCTTTTAATGCATCCCATTATTTTATTTGCTTTTGCAGCAGATGCCTGACACTGGCCACTAAATGTGAGTTTGTCGTCCACCCATACACCCAAGTCTTTTTCAGTGACAGTTTTGCCCAGTGTTTTACAATTAAGCACATAATTATACATCTTGTTTGTTCTACCCAAGTGCATGACCTTACATTTATCCCCTTTAACCCCTTACTGCCATCAGACGTACTATCCCGTCCATGGTACCTGGGCCCGTATGACCATGGATGGGATAGTACATCTCGTGCGATCGGACGCGCTCCCGGGGAGCGCAGCCGATTGCGGCCGGGTGTCAGCTGATTATCACAGCTAACACCCGGCACTATGTGTCAGGAACGGTCACGGACCGCTCCCGGCACATTAACCCCTAGCACACCGCGATCAAACATGATCGCGGCGTACTGGGGGCACAGGGGAGGATCGCGCAGGGAGGGGGGTCCCTGCGCGCTCCCGAGACCCTCAGAGCAGCGCGATGTGTCGCGCTGTTCCGAGGGTCCGTCCTCCCTCCAGGTCCCCGGATCCAAGATGGCGCTGGGGTCCTGCAGGGAGGCGGCTTCCTCAGTGCCTGCTGAGAGCAGGCACTGAGAAGCCTGCAGCGATGCCAGAGCGATCGCTGGTGTGACAGAGTGCTGTGCACACTGTCACACCAGCGATCTGCTAAAATACAGTGATGTCCCACCCTGGGACAAAGTAAAAAAGTTAAAAAAAATAAAAATTGTTTAAAAAAATCATAAAAAAAAAAAAATATTCCCCAATAAATTCATTTTTTTCCTGTAAATAAAAAAACAAAAACAATAAAAGTACACATATTTGGTATCGCCGCGTCCGTAACGACCCCCCCTATAAAACTGTCCCACTAGTTAACCCCTTTAGTGAACCCCTTAAAAAAAAAAACTAAGCAAAAAATCAATGCTTTATCATCATACCGCCGAACAAAAAGTGGAATAAACACGCGATCAAAAAGACCAATATAAATAAACATGGTACCGCTGAAAACGTCATCTTGTCCCGCAAAAAACGAGCCGTCATACAGCTTCATCAGCGAAAAAATAAAAAAGTTATAGCTCGCAGAATAAAGCGATGCAACAATAATTTTTTATATAAAATTGGTTGTATTCTATAAAAGCGCCAAAACATAAAAAAATGATATAAATGAGGTATCGCCGTAATCGTACTGACCCGAAGAATAAAACTGCTTTTTCAATTTTACCACACGCGGAACGGTATAAACGCCTCCCCCAAAAGAAATTCATGAATTGCTGATTTTTGTTCATTCTAACCTCCCAAAAATCGAAATAAAAAGCGATCAAAAAACGTCACGTGCTCAAAAATGGTACCAATAAAAACATCACCTCGTACCGCAAAAAATAAGACCTCACATGACTCTGTGGGCCAAAATATACAAAAATTATAGCTCTCAAAATGTGGTGATGCAAAAAACTATTTTTTGCAATAAAAAGCGTCTTTTAGCGTGACAGCTGCCAATCATAAAAACCCACTATAAATAGTAAATCAAACCCCCCTTTATCACCCCCTTAGTTAGGGAAAAATAATAAAATTAAAAAAAAGTATTTATTTCCATTTTCCCATTAGGGTTAGGGTTGCGGCTAAAGTTAGGATTAGGGTTAGGGTTGGGATTAGGGTTATGGGTGTGTTAGGGTTAGGTTTGTGGTTAGGGTTGGGACTAGGGTTAGGGGTGTGTTGGGGTTAGGGTTGGAGTTAGAATTGGAGGGTTTCTGCTGTTTAGGCACATCAGGGGCTCTCCAAATGTGACATGGCGTCTGATCTCAATTCCAGCCAATTCTGCGTTGAAAAAGTCAAACGGTGCTCCTTCACTTCTGAGCTCTGCCATGCGCCCAAACAGTAGTTTACCCCCACATATGGGGTATCAGCGTACTCTGGACCCCAAGAGTTATTGTGTAATTTGCCCTATTTCTTCTGTTACCCTTGGGAAAATAAAAAACTGGGGGTAAAAATATCATTTTTTAAAAGAAAAAATGATTTTTTGTTTTTACGACTGTACGTTATAAACTTCTGTGAAGCACTTGGGGCTTCATAGCGCTCACCACACATCTAGATAAGTTCCTTGTGGGGTCTATTTTCCAAAATGGGGTCACTTGTGGGGGTTTGCACTGTTTAGGCGCATCAGGGGCTCTCCAAATGCGACATGACGCCCCCAGACCATTCCATCAAAGTCTGCAATCCAAAACGTCACTACTTCCCTTCCGAGCCCCAACGTGTACCCATACAGTAGTTTTCTCCCACATATTGGGTATCAGCGTACTCATGACAAATTGGACAACAACTTTTGGGGTCCAATTTTTCCTGTTACCCTTGAGAAAATAAAATATTGGGGGCGAAAAAATCATTTTTGTAAAAAAAAAAGGATTTTTTATTTTTATGGCTGTACGTTATAAACTTCTGTGAAGCACTTCGGGGTTCAAAGTGCTCACCACACATCTAGATAAGTTCCTTGTGGGGTCTATTTTCCAAAATGGAGTCACTTGTGGGGGATTTCCACTGTTTAGGCGCATCAGGGGCTCTCCAAATGCGACATGACGCCCCCAGACCATTCCATCAAAGTCTGTAATCCAAAACGTCACTACTTCCCTTCCGATCCCCGACGTGCACCCATACAGTAGTTTACTCCCACATATTGGGTATCAGCGTACTCAGGACAAATTGGACAACAACTTTTGGGGTCCAATTTCTCCTGTTACTCTTGTGAAAATAAAATATTGGGGACGAAAAAATCATTTTTGTAAAAAAAAAAAAAAGATTTTTATTTTACAGCTGTACGTTATAAACTTCTGTGAAGCACTTCGGGTTCAAAGTGCTCACCACACATCTAGATAAGTTCCTTGAGGTGTCTAATTTTCAAAATGGTGTCATTTGTTGGGGTTTCCACTGTTTAGGCAGATCAGGAGCTCTCCAAACACGACATGGCATCCAGCCAATTCTGTGTTGAAAAAGTCGAACAGCGCTCCTTCCCTTCCAAACTCTGCCATGCACCTAAACAGTGGTTTACCACCACATATGGGGTATCAGCGTACTCAGGACAAATTGCACAATAACTTTTGGAGTCTTGTTACCCTTGGGAAAATAAAAATTGGGGTGAAAAGATAATTTTTGTGGAAAAAATATGATTTTTTAATTTTACGGCTCTACGTTATAAACTTGTGTGAAGCACTTGGGGGTTCAAATTGCTCACCAAAGATCTAGATAAGTTCCTTAGGGGTCTAGTTTCCCAAATGGGGTCACTTGTGGGGGGTTTCCACTGTTTAGGCACATCAGGGGCTCTCCAAATGCAACATGGCGTCCAATCTCAATTCCAGCCAATTTTGTTTGGAAAAAGTCAAATGGTGCTCCTTCCATTCCGAGCTCTGCTGTGCGCCCAAACAGTGGTTCCCCCCCACATATGGGGTATCAGCGTACTCAGGACAAATTGGACATCAACTTTTGTGGTCCAATTTCTCCTGTTACTCTTGGGAAAATAAAAAATTAGTGACTAAAAGATAATTTTTGTGGGAAAAAAATAGGATTTTTTATTTTCATGCTCGGGCATTATAAACTTGTGTGAAGCACTTGGGGTTCAAAGTGCTCACCAAAGATCTAGATAAGCTCTTTAGGGGGTCTAGTTTCCAAAATGGGGTCACTTGTGGGGGGTTTCCACTGTTTAGGCACATCTGGGGCACTGCAAACGGAACATGACCCCCATCAACGTCTGCATTCCAAAACGTTACTACTTCCTTTCCAAGCCCTGTCGTGCGGGTATCAGCGTACTCAGGACAAATTGGACAACAACTTTTGGGGTCCAATTTCCTTGGGAAAAATCAAAAATTTGGGACTAAAAAATCATTTTTGTGGAAAATTGTTTTTTTTATTTTTCAGACCCAGGCATTATAAACTTTTGTGAAACACTTGGGGGTTCAATGTGCTCACAACAGATCTAGATAAGTTCCTTAGGGGGTCTAGTTTCCAAAATGGTGTCACTTGTGGGGGGTTTCCACTGTTTAAGCACATCAGGGCTCTCCAAACATGACATGGCGTCCAATCTCAATTCCAGCCAATTTTAGTTTGAAAAAGTCAAACGGCGCTCCTTCCCTTACGAGCTCTGCCGTGTGCCCAAACAGTGGTTTTCCTCCACATATTGGCTATTGGCGTACTCAGGAGAAATTGCACAACAACTTTATCTGTCCATTTGCTTCTTTTACCCTTGTGAAAATAAAAAAAAAAGTTTGTAAAGATCATTTTTGTGGCTAAAAAGTTAAATCATTTTTTCCTTCCACGTTGCTTCAGCTCCTGTGAAGCACCTGAAGGGTTAATAAACTTCTTGAATGTGGTTTTGAGTACCTTGAGGGGTGCAGTTTTTAGAATGGTGTCACTTTTGGGTATTTTCTGCTATATAGACCCCTCAAATTGACTTCAAATATGAGGTGGTCCCTAAAAAAAATGGCTTTGTAAATTTTGTTGTAAAAATGAGAAATCGCTGGTCAACTTTTAACCCTTATAATTTCCTAAGAAAAAAAAAAATTTGGTTCCAAAATTGTGCTGATGTATAGTAGACATGTGGGAAATGTTATTTATTAACTATTTTGTGTGACATATTTCTCAGTTTTAAGGGAATAAAAATTCAAAGTTTGAAAATTGCTAAATTTTCAAAATTTTCACCATATTTGCGTTTTTTTTCAAAAATAAACGCAAGTTATATGGAAGAAATTTTACCACTAACGTGAAGTACAATGTCACGAGAAAACAGTCTCAGAATTGCGAAGATCCGTTGAAGAGTTCCAGAGTTATAACCTCATAAAGAGACAGTGGTCAGAATTGTAAAAATTGGCCCGGTCATTAACGTGCAAACCACCCTTGGGGGTGAAGGGGTTAAAGCTCATTTGCCATTTATCAGCCCAAGCTTCTAGTTTACATAAATCTTTCTGTAATATAAAATTGTCCTCCTCTGTATTGATTACCTTGCAGAGTTTAGTGTCATCTGCAAATATTGAAATACTCCTCTGTATGCCCACTACAAGGTCATTAATAAATATGTTAAAGAGAAGCGGCCCCAATACTGACCCCTGTGGTACCCCACTGCTAACCGTGACCCAGTCCGAGTGTGCTCCATTAATAACCACCCTTTGTTTCCTATCCATGAGCCAGTTCTTAACCCACTTACACATATTTTCTCCTATCCCCATTGTTCTCATTTTATGTATCAACCTTTTGTGTGGCACCATATAAAAAGCTTTTGAGAAGTCCATATACACCACGTCCACTGCATTCCCTTGGTCCAGTCCGGAACTTACCTCTTCATAGAAACTCATCAGATTAGTCTGACAAGAACGGTCTCTCGTAAACACATGTTGATATTGGGTCATGAGGTTATTTTTCTTCAGATACTCCAATATAGTATCTCTTAGAAAACCCTCCAGGATTTTACCCACAGTAGATGTTAAGCTCACTGGCCTATAATTTCCAGGTTCAGTTTTTGTCCCCTTTTTGAATATTTGCACCACATTTGCTATATGCCAGTCCTGTGGTACAGACCCCGTTATTATGGAATCTTTAAAGATTAAAAATAATGGTCTATTTATGACTGTACTTAATTCCTGCAGTACTCGGGGGTGTATCCCATCCGGGCCCGGGGATTTGTCAACTTTAGTGATTCTTAGACGCCGCCGTACTTCCTGCTGGGTTAAGCAGGTGACATTTAATGGAGAATTTTTGTTATCACTGATCATGTTTTCTGTCATGGGATTTTCTTGTGTAATGACAGAAAATCCCACAATGGTCACACAAATATCTTGAATCTGACAAAAGTAATAATAAATCAAAAATCTATGAAAATAAAAATGAAAGTCAGACATTGCTTTTCAGCCATGCTTCCAGAGAATTAAAAAAAAAAAAACCTCATGAAATAGGCTTGGACAGAAATGATGGTACCCCTGAAAATAATGTGACAAAAGGGACATGTTAAATTGCGGCGTGTCCACTAATTAGCATCACAGGGGTCTACAATCTTGGAATCAGTGAGTGGCCTGTATAGAGACTACAGATACTCACTGTGCTGTTTGGTGACATGGTGTGTGTCACACTCAACATGGACCAGAGGAAGCGAAGGAAAGAGTTGTCTCAGGAGAATAGAAAGAAAATAATAAGCAAACATGTTAAAGGTAAAATTTATAAGACCATCTCCAAGCAGCTTGATGTTCCTTTGACTACAGTTGCACATATTATTCAGAAATTTAATATCCATGGGACTGTAGCCAACCTCCATGGACGTGGCCTCAGGAGGAAAATTGATGACAAATCAAAGAGATGGATAATACGAATGGTAACAAAAGAGCCCAGAAAAACTTCTAAACAGATTAAAGGTGAACTTCAAGCTCAAGGAACATCAGTGTCGGATCGCACCATCCGTCGTTGTATGAGCCAAAGTGGACTTCATGGGAGACGACCAAGGAGGACACCATTGTTGAAAACAAATTATAAAAAGGCCAGACTGGAATTTGCCAAACTACATATTGATTAGCAACAAAACTTGTGGCAGAATGTCCTATGGACAGATGAGACAAAAATGGAACTTTTTGGCAAGGCACATCAGCTCTATGTTTACAGACGGAAAAATGAAGCATATAAAGAAAAGAACACTGTCCCTACTGTGAAACATGGAGGAGGCTCTGTTATGTTCTGGGGCTGCTTTGCTGCATCTGGCACAGGGCGTCTAGAATATGTGCAGGGTACAATGAAATCTCCTATCATATTAAAATTTCCCAAAGGAGCATTGCACGGCGAATAAGCCTCCTTACCTCGACACGCCAGAGCTGGTATGTCACTCTCCACAAGGAGAAACCTTACCCCCCAGACCCCAGTCCAGAGCCTCTCATTTAGCCAAATCAGATCTCTCCTACTTTGCACTGACGAGGACCAACAGTCCGAAACACGGTGTCTGCAAATGAAGATTCTGATTTGGCTTTTATCCTAAGTCATATTACAAGACTCGTTAAAGGGTTGATTGTGACTTGTAGGATCGCTACTTCCAATAGGTGGCGCTATAGAGTACAAGTCCTCTTTGTTTGAAGATGCAATTTGCATATTAAAATTTCCCAGAGGAGCATTGCACGGCGAATAAGCCTCCTTACCTCGACACGCCAGAGCTGGTATGTTACTCTCCACAAGGAGAAACCTTACCCCCCAGACCCCAGTCCAGAGCCTCTCATCTAGCCAAATCAGATCTCTCCTACTTTGCACTGACGAGGTGCAAAGTGTTCTGGATACCTTGAGTGCTGTCTCTTGGCCTTCCGGCATCGCCACTTCGGTGGCTTAAGCCGGTTGCTGCTTTTGGGAGATAGCCAGGAGGATTCAGGGACGAGATCCTTGGAGTTGTGGACGATGGGAGTCTTACTTCAATTCTCTGGGACCGGTGATAGCCGGGTCAAAAATGGATTCCAGATTGATATCGCTGAAGATAAGAAGTTGCATTTTTCCCTGGGATATTTGGTCAACATGGTGTTTAATGACATCTTGAAGATTCGGAAGTCCGATATAATATGTCTGCAGGAGTTCAGGAGGGAAGGCAGGTGGTGTGCTGGTGCTATCTTCTATGGCGGCTTGCCAGAATTTGTTTACTGCCCTGAAAAATGGAGTTGCAAATCCTTTGCTGGAAGGACTTACCTTTACTGTGCTATACTCTAAGGGGAATATCCCACTTGTGGTTTTCATGCACAACCCTTTTGTTTCCCTGGAGGACATTACTTTATTTTTTAAAAGACATTGCATTTATGTTCAGTGCTCCCACAGGGTCCTGAATGGAGAAGGGCTCTGGACCGGGAAGTACACATTTTTTGTGAGATTTGGGATGGATCCCCAAGGCCCGGGAGGCATCCATTACCCCCCTCTTAATTTTTCAATTGGGAAAAATAGTGTTTTTTTGTTTTTTCCAGATGCCCTGATGTATTGCAGGAGGTGTAAAAATTTTGGGCATACCCAGGATAGTTGCAAGGACATGCCAACTTGTAGGAATTGCAATGGTTCCGGACATATGGCAAAAGACTGCACAAATCCTGTTATGTGTAATGCTTGTGGTGAGGAGGGCCATAAGTATCGGGATTGTAAGGCGAGGATCAGTCCTAGGTCTTACGCTGAGGTCACAGGTGGGGCAGCTGCGCCCCCTGCTGCAGTTGTTGACATTCCACAGGTTACAGACCCGGATCTTATTGAGGAACCTGAAATCATGGATGCACATGAGGAGGCCCTGCCCCAAACTGAGTCTTCCAGGCCAGAGGTGGCAGGTTTGGAACTTGCTGAGGTTGAATGTGAGCTCCCTCATCAGTCTGATGTCTGTGGAGAGGGGGAGTTGGAGGGTTCTCTTGGTAATACCCCCATTATATCTTGGTTAGCTACTGAAGAGGAGTTGACCATTTGTGGAGACCGAGGTGACTTCACTCTTGCAAGGCCCTCTGAGGAGGAGGAGGAGCCTGGAACTTCCCGTAAGAAGCCCAGAACGGATTGGGCAGACAACGGTGAAGTTTGTTTAAGTCCGGTGAGTGAACGTAGTTACCCTCAGAATGTCTTTTCTCCAGACACCAATGTTTTTTTAGGCATTCCCGCAGACGTAAACAGATTCGGGGAGTTGCAGTTCCAGATGGAAGACGAAAACAGCTGAAGAAGTGGCCTGTTTGCTGTCATGTAAATAACACCATCATGTTATGGCTCCCCAAGCTGGTTGGGGCATTGCGTCCTGAATGTCAGGCAAATTAGATCTAAATCCAGGAGGGCAATCGTCCTAGATTATATTAAACAGATGAATGCTCACATCTTTTGTCTTCAGGAATGTGGGATTGAGGACGCTCCAAGCGATAAGGACTGGCCTTACGGTCAGCATGTATGGTCTGGCTCATGTGTTAATAGGAATGATGGTGTAGGGATATTAATGGGTAACAGGGAGATTAGTTTAGATAGCTACACGGTGGTAGAGGTGGGTAGATGCATAATTGCACATGTTAGCTATAGGGGGTGGCGGGCTAGAATTATTAATGTGTACTGTCCATCAGGAAAGGACAGGAAAAAGGAGCGTCTGGCTCTTTTGGAAAAATTAAGTTTGTTTCTTCCAGGCAAAATGCCTACAGTTTTAGTTGGAGACTTTAATTGCATCACAGAAGGGAATTGTGACATAACTGGTAAGAAGTTATCCAATCTTATTTCTGATTTTTCCCTTCTAGATGCTGCTGCTCTGAAATTTGGCATCCCACCACCGCCAACATACCATGCTGATAGGGGTGGTATTGCATCCAGAATAGATAAAATGTTGTTTTCCAAAAATATGTTGTGCATGAATTTTGAACAAAATGCTGTACCTTTTTCTGATCATGAGTGTTTGAGAGGTGTGTTTAGTGCGATTGATGACCGTGTGTATGGTGGTGGGGTTTGGAAGCTGAACGTTAGGTTGTTAGAAGATGAGGATGTGATGAATGAATTAAAAATAAAGTATAAAGAGTGGAGAGTATGTAAGAGGAATTTTGCGTGTGTGCTGGAATGGTGGGACTGGGTTAAGGAGTGTTGCAAAAAATTCTTCAAAAAAATGGGGCTATAAAAAAGCTGCTATTTATCGGGAAAGATTTAATGATTTAAACAGGCGTATAGACTGGTTAAGGAAGTGTGGAGAAAGTGGGATGGATGTGTCTAATGAGCTGGCTGAGACAAAGAGTGAATTAAAGCGTGTTATGGATGAAAAAGGGAAGGAAATCATCTATCACACCAAAATAGACCATCTTAAGATGAAAAGTGCACAAGGTTCTTTTTTAACCCCTTCATGACCCAGCCTATTTTGACCTAAATGACCTGGCCATTTTTTGCAATTCTGACCAGTGTCCCTTTATGAGGTAATAACTCAGGAACGCTTCAACGGATCCTAGCGATTCTGAGATTGTTTTTCGTGACATATTGGGCTTCATGTTAGTGGTAAATTTAGGTAGATAATTTTTGCGTTTATTTGTGAAAAAAATGGAACTTTGGCCAAAATTTTGAAACTTTCGCAATTTTCAAATTTTGAATTTTTATTCTGTTAAACCAGAGAGTTATGTGACACAAAATAGTTAATAAATAACATTTCCCACATGTCTACTTTACATCAGCACAATTATGGGAACAACATTTTTTTTTGTTAGGAAGTTATAAGGGTTAAAAGTTGACCAGCGATTTCTCATTTTTACAGCAAAATTTACAAAACCATTTTTTTTAGGAACCACCTCACATTTGAAGTCACTTTGAGGGGTCTATATGGCAGAAAATACCCAAAAGTGACACCATTATAAAAACTGCACCCCTCAAGCTACTCAAAACTACATTCAAGAAGATTATTAACCCTTCAGGTGCTTCACAGGAACTAAAGCAACGTGGAAGGAAAAAATGGACATTTTAATTTTTCCAACAAAATTTTTCTTTTAGCATCAATTTTTTCATTTTTGCATGGGCAACAGGATAAAATGGACCCTAAAATTTGTTGGGCAATTTCTCCTGAGTACACAGATACCTCATATGTGGTCATAAACCACTGTTTGGGCGCACGGCAGGGCTCAGAAGGGAAGGAGCGCCATTTGACTTTTTGAATGGAAAATATGCTGGAATATTTAGCGCTTGCCATGTCGCATTTGGAGAGTCCCTGTGTGCCTAAACATTGGAGCTCCCCCACAAGTGACCCCATTTTGGAAACTAGACCCCCAAGGAACTTATCTAGATGCAGAGTGAGCACTTTGAACCCCCAGGTGCTTCACAAATTGATCCGTAAAAAAAAAGAAAGTACTTTTTTTTTCACAAAAATTTTCTTTTAGCCTCAGTTTTTTCATTTTCACATGGGCAACAGTATAAAATGGATCCTAAAATTTGTTGGGCAATTTCTCCTGAGTACACCGATACCTCATATGTGGTCATAAACCACTGTTTGGGTTCACGGCAGGGCTCAGAAGGGAAGGAGCGCCATTTGACTTTTTGAATGGAAAATATGCTGGAATATTTAGCGGATGCCATGTCGCATTTGGAGAGTCCCTGTGTGCCTAAACATTGGAGCTCCCCCACAAGTGACCCCATTTTGGAAACTAGACCCCCCAAGGAACTTATCTAGATGCAGAGTGAGCACTTTGAACCCCCAAGTGCTTCACAAATTGATCCGTAAAACACGGATTTTGGTAAGAACTTACCTGTAAAATCCTTTTCAGCGAAGGAAGGGAGGGAGACACAGGAATTCATTACTGATGGGTAGGCGGAGCCCCAGATCAGGATGTCACCTCAGATCAAAAGAGTGCTGACTGGCTGGCCCCTCCAGCTCGGGCTCCTCCTACTCAGCTCCAGTCGTACCAAAGCTTTTAGGAAAGAACCAAGATCACCAGCGGAGCAACATAACCCCTTCTGAAGGAACTTCAGAGAAAAAACACAAGGATACAGGTTATGCATGCAAAAAAAAGCCAAAAACCACAGAGTTCCAGGTACTACTCACGGAACCTGACTACTGCGATGAGCTGGCGATGCTGGAACAGAGCCTTAGCGCGCTGACCTCAGCCCAGATAATCGCTATCAGATAAGGGTCGCGCTGCATCTGAAAACATCAACACACTTCTGCCTTGGGAGGGTGCTGTGTCTCCCTCCCTTCCTTCGCTGAAAAGGATTTTACAGGTAAGTTCTTACCAAAATCCGTGTTTCAGCTGCAGATGGAAGGGAGGGAGACACAGGAATTCATTACTGATGGGACGTCCCAAAGCAGTTCAAAAATAAGGGTGGGAAAAAACCAACAAAAGGCAGAAACCCAACAACCTTAACAGAAAAAAATGCGCAAACAGCGCTAAACACAAATTCATCTAGAACTTTAAACTACAGCTGCCTGCAGGACCCTACGTCCGAGGGCTGCATCAGCGGAAGCACTGACGTCCACTTTATAAAACCTGTAAACGTGTGGACAGAGTGCCAAGTTGCCGCCCGGCAGAGCTGCACTGCCGAAGCACCTTGATGAAAAGCCCACGATGAAGCCACAGCTCTCGTGGAATGGGCTCGAAACTTAATCGGGCAAAATTCACCCTGAAGACAGTAAGCTTCCAAAATAGCTGACCGGATCCAACGAGCTATGGAATCCTTGGAAGCTCGTTGACCACATCGAAGACCAGCTGGAACCACAAATAGGGAGTCCGTCTTACGAAAACCTTGAGTAATAGATAGATAAAACTTCAAGGCCCGCACTAAATCTAATGTGTGCAAAGCTCGCTCTTTCGCATTCTTCGGATCCGGACAGAATGAGGGCAACACAATATCCTGGTTAACATGAAAATGTGACACCACTTTAGGTAAAAAATCACCCCGTGTGCGAAGCACCACACGATCCGGAAAAAGTTCCAGAAAAGGAGACGAACAAGAAAAAGCTGCCAACTCAGAAACTCTCCTCAAAGAGGTGACTGCTACAAGGAAGGCCACCTTCCAAGAAAGCAAAGAAAGGCTAGCAGAACCCATAGGCTCAAAAGGTTTATGCTGAAAAGCTTCCAAAACAAGGTTGAGCCGCCAAGGAGACACGGGTGCCTTCCGCGGCGGAAACTTACGAGCTATACCGTGCAGAAAAGCCAACAGATTGGGAATGGAAAATTTTCTCGGGTTCCGAGAGGACCCCAAACACCACGAAAAGGTTTCCCAAGTTTTGTGGTAAATCCTAGTAGTAGCCGGACTTCTCGCAGCACGAAGAGTAGCAATGACCTCGGCTGAAAAACCTCTACGGGTTAAAATTTTGGTCTCAAGAGCCACGCCGTCAAATGCAGAGACATCAAGTCCGGATGACAAACGGGCCCCTGAGTCAACAAGTCCGGTTGAAGAGGAAGCGGAAAAAGAGGTGCTGCCAACCACGACATTATTGTCGAGAACCACACCCTTCTTGGCCAGTCTGGAGCTATCAAAATAGCTGGAATTCTCTCTAGTCTGATCCGACGCAGTACTAGAGGAAGTAAGGATATCGGCGGGAATACATAGATCAGCTCGAACTGATCCCACTGAGCCACTAGAGCATCCACCGCCACAGCCTTCGGGTCCTTGTACCTGGACATGAACGTCGGTAACTTGGCATTGGACCTGGATGCCATCAAACCACTTGGGGAGTCCCCAACGGGAGCACAGTAGTGCAAAAAAAACTTCCGGGTGGAGGCTCCATTCCCCGGGATCCATCTTCCTACGACTGAGAAAGTCCACTGTAATATTCTGAACCCCTGGAATGTGAATCGCCGAAATGGCTGGTAAACTGCCCTCGGCCCAAATCAGAATTCGGGACACCTCCACCATGAGTCTGGAACTCCTTGTCCCGCCTTGGTGATTGATAAACGCGACAGCCGTCGCATTGTCTGTCTGCACTCGGACCGGCAGACCGCTCAAAAGGACCGTCCAATGCTGGAAGCAAAGGAAAATCGCCCTCAATTCCAGGATGTTGATCGAAAGGACAGACTCTTCCGATGACCATACCCCCTAAATCCAGAGATTGTTCCAAACACCCCCCCCAGCCCGTCAGGCTGGCATTGGTGGTTATGACCGACCACCTCGGAGGGAGGAAAGGCTTTCCCAGGGATAACGCTCCTGGACATAACCACCATCCTCGGGATTCTCACACCCTGTGAAAGATGGTGACGCTGCAATCCAGCGAACCTTGCGATTGATCCCAACGACTCAGAATGAGCCTATGGAGAGCTCTGGAATGAAATGGACAAACGGAAAAAACCTCATGGACGCCACCGTCAGACCCAGAAGGCGCATACCTTCCGAAGGGACACTGCTGTCGCAGACTTCATAGTCTGTACATGCTGGAGCAGACATGCCTGCTTGTCTGGAGGTAGGGACAACACCGCCCGTACCGTGTCGAAATGCATCCTCAAAAACAGGATTGCCTGCGACGATTCCAGAGACGACTTCTCCTTTGAGGCCACAACCGAAAGGCCGTCCAAATAGGGACGAATCGTAAGTCCCCGTCTTCGAAGAATTGCCATGAGATTTAGGCGTCAGAATCGTTGTAAAAATTCTGGGCGTTAAGGCCAAACCGAATGGTCGAGCCACAACCTGGTAATGGTTGATTCTATGGCAAAAAACGAAGGAAGCGCTGGTGAGGTCTTCCGACGGGAACATGCCAAAAAGCGTCGCGAATGTCGATTGATCGTTCTGCGACAGGGCTGCCATAACTGAGCGAAGCGACTTCATGCTCGGCTCTGACGGAATGTCAGAAGTCAGTCCGCCTTAGCGGATTTTTTTTTTTTTTTTGCCAGCTTCTGCCTTAACAGAAGTTCTGTTTCCAGGGTATGCGGAATTTCTGAGAATTCCCCCTCTCTTTTTTTTTTTTTTAAAAAGAGAGAGACGACACAAACCCCCAGAGGGTTGGTCAGATCATCCCTTGAACCGAAAAGGACTGCCGATAACTATCGGCACTAGTCCTGCCAGACGCAGAAGTCACAGCTCTGCGCTGCGGTAAAGCTGTTTCTTTTGCCTTTACCTTGGCATCAGCTCCGTGAGGTCAGTCAAATAGCTGACCACTTTGTAAGCTAAAGATAGCAAACCCTGTTGGAAAACCGCGTTCCACCGTCCAAGTCACAGTGCTCTTCTGACTGTGACTGCCGAGGATTGCTCCCTGGATAGCAGTGACGCAGAATCCTTCAACTAGAAAAGCCCATCTACCTTGATAGAGGGAAACTTGCCACGTCGTCCTTAGACGGTCCAAACGGCTCAGGGAAACTTTACAAGTACACCTAGATCCTTAATACTGAATCCATGACCCGCGGCCTCGCAGATGGATATTGTTGCCATCTCTGGTTTTCTGCCCAGCGTGTCCTGCAGACTCGCCTTCCCTTTACCAGGAAGATTTGCTAAGCTGGAATAAAGGGACATTCACTTCAGAAGGGGTCCAATTAACAAATAACTCCGTAGAAAAACGGATACAGTTTGTAAGGTCGTCGCGACCCATGCGACCCTTGCAACATCCGGGCCGACTTAGCAGGACGACTAGTTACCTCCTCCGGTAACTGTAACGTCCACATGGCTTCCACAGAAATTTTAGTACGGCCCCTGAGAGAGGCAGAGTGTCCCTGCCGATCCTCCTTGTCCGAATCGGACTTCTTCGCTAAGCGAGAAGGAAAGCACCGATTTGTGTCGCTTCCTTGAGAGGATCTAGTTGACACTCCATACCTAAAAGGTCATCAATAGAAACCAGTGAAGGCCTCCATTTTGACACCACTGGAACCTCCGACCGCCGCGCATGAGTCGAGGTCTGCGTGTCAGATACGCGAGGCTGAACCGTAGCGGATCTGGGAGAGGGTCTCTGACATGCCCTTGCATAGTATATGGCAGGATAAACCTGTCAGTAACCAGAGCAGTACTTAAATAAAAAACAAACGCTGAAGGGTTAAAGCTCTAAAGCGAGAGCTACCCCAGCTGTCTCCCATTAAGAGTTAACCTCCTAAGAAGGGGTTAAAGTAGCTGACTCCCCACAACCTTGATAATGAAAAAGGGTGTGCGAATCTCAGGCGCCTCTTATAAGGTCGCAGCTGCAGGACAGCCATGCCACACTAAACAGAAAACGTTCCACAAGATCGCTAAAAAATTGCGCTGTTTTTTATAACGCAATGACCGCCAAAGTTGTCAAGGAGATCGCTAATCGCCTATGCGATTGCCCAGATTGGCAGCCACCAGCGACACTAAAAATGACACACAAACGATCGCAATATTATGCGACGCCATCAGGATCGTCAGCGGAAACGTATAGTGGCAGCATTAATGTCGCAGACTCCCCACAGCCTCTTTATTAATATTAAAAGAGTGTGCGAGCCCCTTATGCGAGAACAGCCGCAGGACAGCTCAATCTGTCATTCAGAAGTGCCCCAGACGGCGCCCGCGCTGTGGAGGTGAAGGGGTTAAGCTTCTGCCCGGCGGGCTAGAAGCGACTCACCAAGCTGGTCACGTATTCTTGCCGGGAGGGGAGGAGAACGATCCGGGGAGCTTTCAGCCTGCAGCGCTTTATCAGCAATGGCCGCCGCGCTCTGCCTCCGTGTGCTCCATGTAGAGGAGCCGGAAATGGAGGCTGCAGTAAAGCGCGCGCTCAGAAGCGGCAAGAAATTCAAAAAATAAAAAGAGCGCGTACTCCCCTCCTTTCCCTCGTCCTGCAGGCATCCTCCTGCGGACATAGAAAAACTAGTCACCGGCATATATATGTACAGCGGCTGCCGCAGCAGTCGCTACAACGCTCACACACATTTTACCAAAATGTGGAGTACTCACCAGCCGAAACGCCACAGGGACCCCCAGGGGTTTCTGGCGCTGTGCCCATGCTTCCCCCCAGGGCGGGAAGCGCAGTGACCCCAGTGTGTGGTTTGCACCCCCGCCAGGGAAAACTCTCCTCATCCCCCAGGGCCGGCAAGGATTCTGCAGGGACTATTGAGTAAATACAGATCCGCCAAGGGAGAGGTTGGGGTACAGCAGCGCTGAGACCCCTGAGACCTCTAGACCAACTGGTGATCCAAGTCTCCTGTCCGATATAAAATAATAAAATCTTCTGAGGAGCTGCATTAGCAGCGACCATCCTCTGGGACCTCAAATCTTAGACTGGAGCTGAGTAGGAGGAGCCCGAGCTGGAGGGGCCAGCCAGTCAGCACTTTTTTGATCTGAGGTGACATCCTGATCTGGGGCTCCGCCTACCCATCAGTAATGAATTCCTGTGTCTCCCTCCCTTCCATCTGCAGCTGAAAAAAAGAAAGTACTTTTTTTTTCACAAAAATGTTCTTTTAGCTTCAGTTTTTTCATTTTCACATGGGCAACAGTATAAATTGGATCCTAAAATTTGTTGGGCAATTTCTCCTGAGTACACAGATACCTCATATGTGGTCATAAACCACTGTTTGGGCGCACGGCAGGGCTCAGAAGGGAAGGAGCGCCATTTGACTTTTTGAATGGAAAATTAGCTCCAGTCGTTAGCGGACACCATGTCATGTTTGGAGAGCCCCTGTATGCCTAAACTTTGGAGCTCCCCCACAAATGACCCCATTTTGGAAACTAGACCCCCTAAGAAACTTATGCAGATGCACAGTGAGCACTTTGAACCCCCAGGTGCTTCACAAAAGTTTATAACGCAGAGTCGTGAAAATAAAAAATCATTTTTTTTCCTCAAAAAATGATTATTTAGCCCCATATTTTTTATTTTCACAATGGTTACAGGAGAAATTGGACCCCAAAAGTTGTTGTCTAATTTGTCCTAAGTACGCTAGTACCTCACATGTGGGGGAGAACCACTGTTTGGGCACACGTCAGGGCTTGGAAGGGATGTAGTGACGCTTTGAAATGTCGACTTGATGGAATGGTCTGCGGGCGGGCAGAGCCCCTGATGTGCCTAAACAGTAGAAACCCCCCACAAGTGACCACATTTTGTAAACTAGACCCCTCAAGGAACTTAACTAGATGTGTGGTGAGCACCTTGAACCCCCACGTGCTTCACAGAAGTTTGTAATGCAGAGCCGTGAAAATAAAAAATCATTTTTTTCCTCAAAAACTGATTTTTTTAACCCGCAATTTTTTATTTTTACAAGGGTAACAGGAGAAATTGGACAACAAAAGTTGTTGTACAGTTTGTCCTGAGTACACTGGTACCCCATATGTGGGGGGGAACCACTGTTTTGGCGCATGGGAGAGCACAGAAGGGAAGGAGCGCCATTTTGGAATGCAACTTGATGGAATGTTCTGTGGGCGTCATGTTGCGTTTGCAGAGCCCCTGATGTGCCTAAACAGTAGAAACCCCCCACAAGTGACCGCATTTTGGAAACTAGACCCCACAAGGAGCTTATCTAGATGTGTAGTGAGCACTTTGAACCCCCAAGGGCTACACAGAAGTTTATAACGCTGGGCCATGAAAATAAAAAAATCATATTTTTTCCACAAACATGATCTTTTAGTCCCCAATTTTTTTATTTTCCCAAGGGTAACAGGAGAAATTAGACCTCAAAAGTTGTTGTCCAATTTGTCCTGAGTACGCTTATATCCCATATGTGGGAGAAAACTACTGTATGGGCACACTTCGGGGCTCGGAAGGGAAGTAGTGACGTTTTGAAATGCCGACTTGATGGAATGGTCTACGAGCGTCATGTTACGTTTGCAGAGTCCCTGATGTGCCTAAACAGTATAAACTCCCCACAAGTGACCCCATTTTGGAAACTAGACCCCGCAATGAACTTATCTAGATGTGTGGTGAGCACTTTGAACCCCCAAGTTCTTCACAGAAGTTTATAACGCAGAGCCGTGAAATAAAAAATCATTTTTTTTCCACAAAAATAACTTTTTTTGTCCCCAATTTTTTTTCCCAACAGTAACAGGAGAAATTAGACCCCCAAAGTTGTTGTGCAATTTTTCCCGAGTACGCTGATACCCCATATGTGGGGGTAAACCACTGTTTGGGCACACGTCGGGGCTTGGACTAAAGGGAGCACTGTTTGACTTTTTGAACGCAAAATTTGCAGGAATCAATGGTGGCGCCATGTCGCGTATGGAGACCCCCTGATGTACCTAAATAGTGGAAACCCCTCAATTCTAACTCCAACCCTAACCCCAACACACCCCTAACCCCAACCCCTACACACCCCTAACCCTAATACAAACCCTAACCATAACCCTAACCCCAACACACCCCTAACCCTAATCCCAACTCTAACCATAAACCTAACCACAAGCCTAACCCTAATCCCAACCCTAACCCCAAAACACCCCTAACGCTTATCCCAACCCTAACCCTAATTCCAACCCTAACCCTAATTCCAACCCTTACCCTAGTTCTAACCCTAACCCTAGTTCTAACCCTAAGGCTGGGTTCATATTGCGTTTTACCAGCCCATTCAACACGTAGCGTTGACGGGCTGGTAACGGTATAGCATAACGCGATCGCGTTATGCTATACCCGCTAGTACAGAGGAATCAGCGATGATTCATCTGTGCTAGCGGTGATGGAGCCCAGACGCTGCAGCCTGCGTCCAAGGCTCCGTCACTGAATGACGACACGTCGCGAACGCATGCCGCTTCATGGCATGCGTTGCGATGCGCACACAAATGGGGTGAATGGCAGCGTTAACGGACTGCGTTACACCGCGTTATACCGCGGTGAAACGCAGTCCATCTAACGGACTGCCATAATGCAATATGAACCCAGCCTGACCCTAAGGCCCCGTGCACACGTTGCGGATTCACTTGCGAATTTTTCTAAAATCCGCAGGTAAAACGACCTGCCTTTTACCTGCGTATTTAGCGCGGATTTGCTGCGGTTTTTCTCTGCGGTTTTACGCCTGTAATGGAATAGGTGTAAAATCGCTGCGGAATCCGCACAAAGAATTGACATGCTGCGGATTTAAAACCGCAGCAAATCTGCGCTGAAAAATCTGCAGCATGTGCATAGCAGTTTTTTTTTACCATTTATTTGCATTGTACTGTACATGGTTTCTGGATCTGCTGTGAATCCGCAGCGCCAAATCCGCTGCGGATCCGCAACGAAATCAGCTGCGGATCAGCAGCGAAATCCGCTGCGGATCAGCAGCGAAATCCGCTGCGGATCAGCAGCGAAATCCGCTGCGGATCAGCAGCGAAATCAGCTGCGGATCAGCAGCGAAATCCGCTGCGGATCAGCAGCGAAATCCGCTGCGGATCAGCAGCGAAATCCGCTGCTGATTCAGCTGCGGATTAGCAGCGAAATCAGCTGCGGATCCGCAGCAAAATCCGCAACGTGTGCACAGGGCCTAATAGGAAAAAAAAAAAATTCTTTATTATTTGTCCCTACCTATGACAGGGGGGGTTCACTTACTTTTTTTTATTTTGATCACTGTGACAGTTTATCACAGTTATCAAAATAAATTTTTTGACTATGCAGGGCGCACTGCACTGCCATTCCAAGATGGCGGCGCCCATGAAGAATCCCGGGCAGCCGCCGGGAAGGATCCAGGGACATCGGTGGACCGGGAGAGGTGAGTATGGGGGTCGGAAGTGAGGGGGGGAGATCGGAAGGTGGGGTCAGCGGAGGCCAGGACGAGGGGAGCTTTTAGTGATGGCGGTGACCGACCGCTGTCATCTTTCGGTGGCGGCGGCCGATCGCCGCCGTGAATCCGTGTGGGGGGGTCAGGGCTCGGTGTCCAGCCATGGCAGATGCTATTGCAGCATCGGCCATAGCTGGATTGTAATATTTCACCAATTATATTGGAGAAATATTACAGATTGCTCTGATTGGCTGTTTCACTTTTAACAGCCAATCAGAGCGATCGTGGCCACGGGGGGGTTAAGCCAACCCCCCTGTGGTGAAGCACAAAGGGTCCTGTGCCGGCGGGTCGGGTGACCTTTCAGTGACCCCGGTCACCCGGCCCGCAGGGACGCGATCCTTTCATGACGCCACATAGGCGTCATGGGTCGGATTGGCACTGACTTTCATGACGCCTACGTGGCGTCATGGGTCGGGAAGGGGTTAAGAAAATGAGTGGGAGAAAGGTTGATATGGATAAAGTCCTGGATAGGAACGGTTTGTGTGTGTCAGGTGAGAATGTGATAAAGGAGGTGAATAGGTTCTACAGCAAGTTATATGATAAAAAATGGATTGACTCTGGTCTTGTTTCAGAAGTGCTGAATGGGTTAGAAAACAAGTTAGGTAGTGGAGATTGTGATATTTTGAATGAGGACGTGATTATGGATGAAGTAGAAAACGTGATGAAGAGTGCTAAAAAGAATAAGACACCAGGGAAAGACGGATTGCCGGTAGAATTCTATGTGAAAGCATGGGAGTTTCTGGGGGCTGATTTGACTGAGATATGTAAGTACATGTGGGAGAGTGGTAAGTTGTGTGAATCAATGAAGGAGGGGTGGTTGTGCTTGTGTATAAGAAAGGTGAGAGAAAGTGTTTAGAGAATTGGAGACCTATAACGCTGCTGAATGCAGATTACAAAATCTATAGCAAATTGTTGGCGAATCGTATGCGTGAGGTGATTGGTAATGTTGTGGATGAGGATCAAGTGTGTGCTGCGCCTGGGAGAAGGATGAGTGAGGTGATTGGTAGTGTTGTGGATGAGGATCAAGTGTGTGCTGTGCCTGGGAGATGTATGGGTGAGGTGATTAGTAGTGTTGTGGATGAGGATCAAGTGTGTGCGGTGCCTGGGAGGAGTATGGGCGAGGTGATTGGTAGTGTTGTGAATGAGGATCAAGTGTGTGCTGTGCATGGGAGGAGTATGCGTGACGTGATTGGTAGTGTTGTGGATGAGGATCAAGTGTGTGCGGTGCCTGGGAGGAGTATGTGTGAGGTGATTGGTAGTGTTGTGGATGAGGATCAAGTGTGTGCGGTGCCTGGAAGTATGAGTGAGGTGATTGGTAGTGTTGTGGATGAGGATCAAGTGTGTGCTGTGCCTGGGAGGAGTATGCGTGAGGTGATTGGTAGTGTTGTGGATGAGGATCAGGTGTGTGCTGCGCCTGGGAGAAGGATGAGTGAGGTGATTGGTAGTGTTGTGGATGAGGATTAAGTGTGTGCTGTGCCTGGGAGGAGTATGTGTGAGGTGATTGGTAGTGTTGTGGATGAGGATCAAGTGTGTGCTGTGCCTGGGAGGAGTATGCGTGAGGTGATTGGTAGTGTTGTGGATGAGGATTAAGTGTGTGCTGCGCCTGGGAGGAGTATGGGTGAGGTGATTGGTAGTGTTGTGGATGAGGATCAGGTGTGTGCTGTGCCTGGGAGGAGTATGGGTGAGGTGATTGGTAGTGTTGTGGATGAGGATCAAGTGTGTGCTGTGCCTGGGAGGAGTATGCGTGAGGTGATTGGTAGTGTTGTGGATGAGGATCAAGTGTGTGCTGTGCCTGGGAGGAGTATGTGTGAGGTGATTGGTAGTGTTGTGGATGAGGATCAAGTGTGTGCTGCGCCTGGGAGAAGTATGAGTGAGGTGGTTGGTAGTGTTGTGGATGAGGATCAAGTGTGTGCGGTGCCTGGAAGTATGAGTGAGGTGATTGGTAGTGTTGTGGATGAGGATCAAGTGTGTGCTGTGCCTGGGAGGAGTATGCGTGAGGTGATTGGTAGTGTTGTGGATGAGGATCAGGTGTGTGCTGCGCCTGGGAGAAGGATGAGTGAGGTGATTGGTAGTGTTGTGGATGAGGATCAAGTGTGTGCTGCGCCTGGGAGGAGTATGGGTGAGGTGATTGGTAGTGTTGTGGATGAGGATCAGGTGTGTGCTGTGCCTGGGAGGAGTATGGGTGAGGTGATTGGTAGTGTTGTGGATGAGGATCAAGTGTGTGCTGTGCCTGGGAGGAGTATGCGTGAGGTGATTGGTAGTGTTGTGGATGAGGATCAAGTGTGTGCTGTGCCTGGGAGGAGTATGCGTGAGGTGATTGGTAGTGTTGTGGATGAGGATCAAGTGTGTGCTGCGCCTGGGAGAAGTATGAGTGAGGTGGTTGGTAGTGTTGTGGATGAGGATCAAGTGTGTGCTGCGCCTGGGAGAAGTATGAGTGAGGTGATTGGTAGTGTTGTGGATGAGGATCAAGTGTGTGCGGTGCCTGGGAGAAGGATGAGTGATAACTTATTGTTATTAAGGGATTTGATTGGGGACTGCATGGGAAGGAAACAGAAGTGTGTGGTTCTGACAATTGATTTTGAGAAAGCGTTTGATAGGGTCTCACATGTGTTTTTGTTTAAAGTTCTGGAGAGAATGGGATTTCCTAAAAAATTTGTGAATGGGATAATGTCTTTGTATGATTGTGTGTCAAGTGAGTTTCTTGTTAATGGATGGTTGAGTGAGAAAGTGAATATTATGTCTGGTGTAAGGCAGGGGTGTCCCATGTCCCCTGTCTTATTTGTATGTGTGATTGAACCTTTGTTGTGCTTGGTGAGACGTGATAAAGTGGTGCGAGGTTTGTTGGTACCGGGGAGTGGTGGAAAGCATGTGAAAGTTCTTGGATATATGGATGATGTTGTGGTTGTGAGTGAAAGTGTTGCGTCTATGAGTAGGGTGAAGTTGCTTTTGGACTTTTTCTGTGGTGCGTCTGGCTTTAGAGTGAATTGGAATAACTGTAGCTTTAAATGTTTTGGGGAATGTAGGGTTAAAATGGAGGGGTTAAGTGTGAGGAGGGTGCTCTCAAAGTGCTGGGAGTATTATTTAATAAGGAGCTGGAAGGTAAGGAGAGCTGGGAGGAGTGTGGGTTGCGCATAGAGCGTAAGTTACATTTTTGGCGACTGAGAGACTTGACCTTGAGTGGTAAGATTGTGGTCATAAAAGCGGTGATTCTTCAGATTTTGCTTTTTATTGCAACAGTTTTTCCACCGTCTAATAGGAAAATAAAAAGAGTGGAAAAGTTAGATTTTACTTTTTTCTGGAGCAGTAAAATAGAAAAACTTGAGAGAAAGTCTTTTTAAGGCTTGTCACCATGGTGGTATGGCCTTTCCAAACATTGAGATTTTTCTGGGGCTTCAGTATATCAAAACGGTAGTTATTTTACTGAATAAAGGAAATAAAGGAGCTTATATGGCAAGTTATTCTGCTGGTGTGTGGCATACTATGTGGGACTGTGATTACGCGTACAGTGTGTGGAAGTGTGTAGGTGGGTTGTGTAAGGAGTTAGCGGGGGTGAGTTTTATTGACTGGCGTGTTGCAATGTTTGGAATTGGTGCATGTGGTCGTGTGAGAATAAAATCCTATGGTTAATTATGACTTGTGTGATGCAGAGTTTGTGGGATGTGAGGAATTTAGGAATTTTCAGAGAGAAGCATTTATCTGTGAATAAGTGTGTCGGGCTGATCCTTCTAGATTATACTTGATTTATAAATTAGACAGTGAAGGCGGTGCTGGTTCTGATGCAGAGGGCGTTTGGAAATTTAAAAAATGGCAGCACCCGATCAAATATCAGTGAATTTTAGTGATGTTTATTGAGGTGTATGACGTCTTTTGTGTATACCTTTGGTTTGTTATGCTAAAATAAATATGAACCATGATGATGAGAGTTGAAACGACGTTTAAGTTGATGAGCTTATATTGAGTTCTTTATAACTAACCTGAATGGTTTAAAAAATAAATAGTCCGAAACACCGTGTCTGCAAATGGAGATTCTGGTTTGGCTTTTATCCTAAGTCATATTACAAGACTCGTTAAAGGGTTGGTTGTGACTTGTAGGATCGCTGCTTCCAATAGGTGGCGCTATAGAGTACAAGTCCTCTTTGTTTGAAGAGGCAATTTGCATATTTATTACTGGTCATCATTCTTCTATATTATATATTTTGTGGTTGCTGCCTCTCTTGCTTCCTCCCTTTTTTTGATAAACCGGATACCTTTTTACTATTATTAATATGCACATGTCACTTTTTGCATTGTCCTTGCTCTAGTGCGACATATATATTTATCATTATTGGATATTTCATCCCTGCAAATTGTTATTGTCGCCATTATTCTCTGCGTTGTTTCTAGTCCTTTGGTTTGTGCCTTAAACATCTTGGGTTGTCTCCCACTTTTGTATTAATTTTAATTTATTTACATTCAATAAAGATTTTTTCCTTTATATTAGACTATTTACGGTTTGTTCTTCGTCCTTTAATTTTCATTTCTGATTTGTCTTTATTTCCATGTGCACATATACAGTGGTGATGGTATATCTTATATTTATCTATTGACATTAGTCCCACTAAGTCTGTATATGTATGCCTAGAGGTTTTCTAAATACTCTCCATTCTTTGTAGGTGGGAAAATTAGCAAAATCGTCAGTGTATCAAATCCTTATTTTCTCCACTGTATGTTGGAGACACCAGACGAGGTTTGCTGCACACATGGTGGAACGTCAATAACGTCAGACGTCTATTGGAAGCCAGCAACCATCTAATATCTCAAATCTGTAATATTCCAATAATCAGAAGTAAAGAACAAGCAGTACTTGCCATTGACTTGGATTCATTCCCCTATGAAATACATACAGTGATTGTACATATTACCATTGCTGGATCAAGAGTTACGATAGCGAGCTATTTGAAGACCCCTAAATGCCGTCCATTGGTGGAAATCATTGATTAATGAAACCCCCTCATCCCCAATAATGTTTTGTAGAACGGTTAATCTTGTGTCGCTGTAAACGGGATGACCAATTATACTGAACACGATGCCTCGTAGAATTTCAATGAATTCATTGTCATTATCATGTAATATTTCATCATTTATTTCTAAATAAAAATGTTTAGTTTAAAAAACAAAACAAATCTTCCGACGGTGTAAAGTGGAGGGGTGAGTATTACACGTTTTAATGCATTACGGTAGAATATGGAAGTAATAAATCTATTGCATCATGTGTTTTATTCACATACAACTTCACTGCACGGACATTAATGTGCACTTGCCTGACGAAGGAGCCAGTTAGGGTCCGGAAATGAGTAGCAAAATAAAATTTGCTTTCTATTCATCTAATCTCATCTGTGGAATCCTTCCTGCAATGCCGATTTTGCTGCTGATCCACGGCGGATTTTGCTGCTGATCCGCGGCGGATATTGCTGCTGATCCGCGGAGGATATTGCTGCTGATCCGCGGAGGATATTGCTGCTGATCCGGAGGATATTGCTGCTGATCCTCGGTGGATTTTGCTGCGGATCCGCTGCGGATTTTGCTGCTGATCCGCGGCGGATTTTGATGCTGATCCGCAGCGGAGATTTTGCTGCGGATCCACAGCAGATCCAGAAACCATGTACAGTACAATGCAAATAAATGGTTAAAAAACCACTGTGCACATGCGGATTTGCTGCGGTTTTAAATCCGCAGCATGTCAATTCTTTGTGCGGATTCCGCAGCGGTTTTACACCTATTCCATTATAGGTGTAAAAAAGCAGGGAAAAACCGCAGCAAATCAGCGCTAAATTCGAAGGTCATTTTACCAGCGGATTTAAGAAAAATCCGCAAGTGAATCCGCAACGTGTGCACGGGGCCTCAGGGTTAGGGTTAGGCTGGGTTCATATTGCATTATGGCAGTCCGTTAGATGGACTGCGTTTCACCGCGGTATAACGCTGTGTAACGCAGTCCGTTAACGCTGCCATTCATCCCATTTGTGTGCGCATCGCAACGCATGCTGTAAAGCGGCATGCGTTCGCGACGTACCGTCATTTAGTGACGGAGCCTCAGACACGGGCTGCAGCGTCTGGGCTCCGTCACCGCTAGCACAGATGAATCATCTGCTGATTCATCTGCGCTAGCGGGTATAGCATAACGCAATTGCGTTATGCTATACCGTTACCAGCCGGTCAACGCTACGTGTTGAAGGGGCTGGTAAAACGCAATATGAACCCAGCCTTAGGGTTAGAACTAGGGTTAGGGTTAGCATTAGGGTTAGAATTAGGGTTAAGGTTAGAATTAGGGTTAGTGTTGGAATTTGGGTTAGGGTTGGAATTAGGGTTAGGGTTGGAATTAGGGTTAGGCTTATGGTTACAGTTGGGATTAGGGTTAGGGGTGTGTTGGGGTTAGGGTTATGGTTTGTATTAGGGTTAGGTGTGTGTGTAGGGGTTACGGTTGTGTTGGGGTTAGGGTTAGAATTGAGGGGTTTCCACTATTTAGGCACATCAGGGGGTCTCCATACACGACATGGCGCCACCATTGATTCCTGCAACTTTTGCGTTCAAAAAGTCAAACAGTGCTCCCTTTATTCCAAGCCCCGACGTATGCCCAAACAGTGGTTTATCTCCACATATGAGGTATCAGCGTACTCGGGAAAAATTGAACAACAACTTTGGGGGTTCTAATTTCTCTTGTTAACATTGGGAAAAAAAAATTGGGGACTGAAAAATTATTTTTGTGGAAAACAAATGATTTTATATTTTCATGGCTCTGCGTTATAAACTTCTGTGAAGGACTTGGAGATTCAAAGTGCTTACCACACATCTATAGGAGTTCCTTGGGGGATCTAGTGTCACGGGTGTGTCGCGGCGGAGATCGTCGCGATTGCACACCCTGACTTCGCACAGCTGAGTTTCTGGTGCTGGGTGTTTTTCGGCACTGAGGGAGTTAATTCTTTCTCTCTCGGTGCTGGACTGACCAGCCTCGCCCAGCTGCGATTGATGTTTTGTTAATTAGCTTCCTTCATATACCTGCTGGTCTGCTGGGGAAGTTGCCGGTGAAAGCATTCATTCAGACCAGCAGAGCGGATCGTTTCTGAGAAGACTTAAGCTAAGAGTGCCTGTTGTGGTTTTTCCTCTTCTCGCTTATTGTTTATCTCCTTAACCTTTTGTGTTCCTCTGTAGTGGAAGTTTTGTATGCAAGGCAGTGTTTTCTCTTACCCCTTGTCTGTCTCGTTTGTCTTAGACTGTGTGTAAGCTGTGACCTGCCCATTCCCTGTGGTGGTAATCAGGGTCCTTCTCAGGACTAGATTACAGTGGTCAGGGATCTACAGGAGACAGGGTTACGCTGGCGGCCTGGACCTCTGTACCATTAACAGTACCTCCAGGTAGAGGGACTAGTCAGGACCCCAGTTCAGGGTCAGCATAGACCCCGGTCCACCTCTATCCTGAGACAGCGTGACACGTACACAGTATAGACCCACAATACATAGGATATTATGTCAGGTAAGACATTGCTGGCAGATACTATGTATACATATTGATATTTTCTATTATATGAAATATAGAATGTTGTCACATTAGATATATGTTACTATCATAGAATATATCTGTTATACGTCGTGACATCTAGTTTCCAAAATGGGGTCACTTGTGGGGAGTTTCTACTGTTTAGGCACATCAGGGACTCTGCAAACGTAACATGACGCCCGAAGACCATTCCATCAAGTGGGCATTTCAAAACGTCACTACTTCCCTTCCGAGCCCCGACGTGTGCCCATACAGTAGTTTTCTCCCACATATGGGATATCAGCATACTCAGGACAAATTGGACAACAACTTTTGGGGTCTAATTTCTCATGTTACCCTTGGGAAAATATAAAAATTGGGGACTAAAAGATCCTGATTGTGGAAAAAATATGTTTTTTTTATTTTCATGCCCGGGCGTTATAAACTTCTGTGTAGCCCTTGGGGGTTCAAAGTGCTCACCACACATCTAGATAAGTTCTTTGCGGGGTCTAGTTTCCAAAATGGGGTCACTTGTGGGGAGTTTCTACTGTTTAGGCACATCAGGGGCTCTGCAAACGTAACAAGATGCCCGCAGACCATTCCATCAAGTCGGCATTTCAAAGCGTCACTACATCCCTTCCGAGCCCTGACGTGTGCCCAAACAGTGGTTCCCCCCCACATATGGGGTACTAGCATACTCAGGACAAACTGGACAACTTTTGGGGACCAATTTCTCCAGTAACCATTGTGAAAATAAAAAAATAGTGGGCTAAAAGATCATTTTTTGAGAAAAAAAAAAGATTTTTTATTTTCACGGCTCTGCGTTATAAACTTCTGTGAAGCACCTGGGGGTTCAAAGTGCTCACTATGCATTTAGATAAGTTCCTTAGGGGGTCTAGTTTCCAAAATGGGGTCACTTGTGGGGGAGCTCCAATGTTTAGGCACACAGGAACTCTCCAAATGCGACATGGCAACCGCTAAATATTCCAGCATATTTTCCATTCAAAAAGTCAAATGGCGCTCCTTCCCTTCTGAGCCCTGCCGTGCGCCCAAACAGTGGTTTATGACCACATATGAGGTATCTGTGTACTCAGGAGAAATTGCCCAACAAATTTTAGGATCCATTTTATCCTGTTGCCCATGTAAAAATGAAAAAATTGATGCTAAAATAAAATTTTTGTTGGAAAAATTAAAATGTCCATTTTTTCCTTCCACGTTGCTTTAGTTCCTGTGAAGCACCTGAAGGGTTAATAATCTTCTTGAATGTAGTTTTGAGTAGCTTGAGGGGTGCAGTTTTTATAAAGGTGTCATTTTTGGGTATTTTCTGCCATATAGACCCCTCAAAGTGACTTCAAATGTGAGGTGGTCCCTAAAAAAAATGGTTTTGTAAATTTTGCTGTAAAAATGAGAAATCGCTGGTCAACTTTTAACCCTTCTAACTTCCTAACAAAAAAAATGTTCCCAAAATTGAGCTGATGTAAAGTAGACATGTGGGAAATGACGAAGCCCTAGGCAGTGAAACGCGCGTCGAGGCTCCAGTGCATCCTCCCAGCCCTCTGGTCTAAGGCATCATCATGTCTCAAGGTATTTTACCTGGATATTAAATTCATGTGTGTGGTGCCCATATGATGGACTTATAGCTTTCAGGCAGGTATATCTATTCTATAGACAAATGGCCACTTTAATGTATGCATACCTGTACCTTAGTGTATATGCACTTTCATAGGATCTAGATACGGGTCATATTTTCCTATATGAATTTTTCAATACTATCTTGCATCAATTGGCCACTGACTTTTTAACACCTGATCTACTATTTCTATTATTGACCAAGCTGGGAGACGTTTTGTTTCTCCATGTGCTGATTGTTCCAGCTTCCAGCACATCATTTCTTCAGCTGTTTTTTCTCCTATTTGCACTTTGTCTGTTCATTGTATTTAATTTTGCTGTAATTATGAATAAAATTTTGCAATTTTTGTATGATATCCCTCTTTTGTTCTTGCTTTTGATCTTGACGCTTTACCTATTATGCTATATTAAGGATCAAACATTCTATATAAGCAACTTTAGTATAATATGACTGCTATTTTTTCTTTTGGTTTTTCTTATGGGCTGAGGGATTTGTCCCGCTAGCCACGGCGACACTCTTGTAGGTTTATAATTTTTTCATGTGGGAAATGTTATTTATTAACTATTTTGTGCCACATAACTCTCTGGTTTAACAGAATAAAAATTAAAAATTTGAAAATTACAAAATTTTCGCCAAATTTCCATTTTTTTCACAAATAAACGCAAAAATTATCGACCTAAATTTACCGCTAACATGAAGCCCAACGTCACGAAAAAACAATCTCAGAATTGCTAGGATCCGTTGAAGCGTTCCTGAGTTATTACCTCATAAAGGGACACTGGTCAGAATTGCAAAAAATGGCAAGGTCCTTAAGGTCAAAATAGGCTGGGTCATGAAGGGGTTAATGGAGACACAGTCCAGGATAACTAGAACATAATCTTTACTTAACTCTTGACACGTTACATTGACAGTTGGCACATCATGGGAGTCACTTGTTTCCTTATCTTTCCCTGCTTTGCTGTCACTTCTGTGCAGTACAACGCCCGGACCAGTCTGTCCTAGACTGCTCCCCAGTTCCTTCCTGGCCTGACCTCGCCATGATGAAAATTCCTTCTGCCTGTTTCGCCGCAGACTCGAAATCATCAGTCACCAGGTTTGGTTGTCTCCGATCTTGTCGAAGCTCCAACTTCCTTCATCTCCTCAGTCCAACCAACTCCTGCCATAAAAGCATCAGCCCAGGAGATGAGCAGCCACATTTTTACTTTCCTGTTCTGGCCCATTGCTATGACATACAGTGGCTGTGGGTAACGTGAGCTGCAGCACTTGAACGTTACGTGGCTGCACAGCTGTCCGGGCCTATAGCCCATATGGACATTTGGGCACCCTGGCCCTATCTGACCTAACTTCCTAGAAATTTCTCTCTTACTACCCGGCAGCCCCTCCTACACTTAACCTATCTCTGACTACAACTAGTGTGTGCTAGGATGCCCCCCATCTAGTGGCCATTCCCACGCATTACACTTTCCCTATACTGTACACGAAAACATAGCGAACATTATCACATTATATACAATGAGGAACAATCAAACATGGAAACAAAGC
Source organism: Oophaga sylvatica (assembly GCA_033576555.1). Classification (NCBI taxonomy): domain Eukaryota; kingdom Metazoa; phylum Chordata; class Amphibia; order Anura; family Dendrobatidae; genus Oophaga; species Oophaga sylvatica. The sequence goes on along the minus strand of JARQOD010001418.1, from coordinate 64,846 downwards.
GATGGTAATACCCAGAAGGGTAGCAGTACCATATCATACATGAGGTAGTACATGTAACAATACCAGTAAGCAAAAAGGCACAAATACGACAATGAACATTAACTTAACGCCTTTACAGTTACATACACACACAACTCTGCTGTATATGCACATTTGCATACACAAACACTGTCACATTACTCCATTTGCAGTTCCTTCCAGTGCATGTGATTGATTACATGATGTGAAAGGTCCTTGAGATTGTGGGTGGAAGGTCCTTCAGCTGCTCACTCAGGAAGTGCAGCCTCTGTGCAGGTTTTGGAACCTCTCCTGCTCTGCACCAATCAGTTAGATAAGTGTGGGGCTGGAGGAAGGAGAGCAGTTCTCTCAGTGACCAGGAAGGCCATTGTCTCATTGTTCTCTGACACAGGAAGTTGCCTATGGTTTATAAGATGCAATTACTTATTAGGAAAAAATTTTCTTGCTAAAAGTGTTTCTTATATGCCAAAAAGTACAGTAAGTTCTAAAGTAATTTCCATTTTTCATTTAATCATATGACTGTCTGTTACATGTTTTTCTACAATTTACAAATAATAAGTTATATTTATATAGTTTCTCCCCGTCAACAAAGTACAATCTTCCACTAATTCATTTTTCACACTCTAGGTATAATAATGGCTTCTCTCTGTGTGGGATTTTTGATGTTTAATGGGGTTGTCCACTAATTGAACAACCCCTTTTAATTCCTCAGCTTTAATCCCTTTAACCCCTTCACCCCCAAGGGTGGTTTGCACATTAATGACCGGGCCAATTTTTACAATTCTGACCACTGTCTCTTTATGAGGTTATAACTCTGGAACGCTTCAACGGATCTTCACGATTCTGAGATTGTTTTCTCGTGACATATTGTACTTCACGTTAGTGGTAAAATTTCTTCGATATAACTTGCGTTTATTTTTGAAAAAAATGCAAATATGGTGAAAATTTTGACAATTTTCAAATTTTGAATTTTTATTCCCTTAAAACAGAGAAATATGTCACACAAAATAGTTAAGAAATAACATTTCCCACATGTCTACTTTACATGAGCACAATTTTGGAACCAACATTTTTTTTGTTAGGAAATTATAAGGGTTAAAAGTTGACCAGCGATTTCTCATTTTTACAACAAAATTTACAAAGCCATTTTTTTAGGGACCACCTCACTTTTGAAGTCACTTTGAGGGTCTATATGGCAGAAAATACCCAAAAGTGACACCATTCTAAAAACTGCACCCTTCAAGGTACTCAAAACCACATTCAAGAAGTTTATTAACCCTTCAGGTGCTTCACAGGAGCAGAAGCAACGTGAAAGGAAAAAATGAATATTTAACTCTTTAGTCACAAAAATGATTTTACAAACTTTTTTTTTTAAATTTTCACAAGGGTAAAAGGAGAAAATGGACAGAAAGTTGTTGTGCAATTTCTCCTGAGTACGCCGATACCCCACATGTGGGGGAAAACCACTGTTTGGGCACACGGCAGAGCTTGTAAGGGAAGGAGCGCCGTTTGACTTTTTCAAACCAAAATTGGCTTGGAATTGAGATTGGACGCCATGTCACGTTTGGAGAGCCCCTGATGCGCCTAAACAGTGGAAACCCCCCACAAGTGCCCCCATTTTGGAAACTAGACCCCCTATGGAACTTAGCTAGATCTGTTGTGAGCAATTTGAACCCCCAAGTGCTTCACACAAGTTTATAACGTACAGCCGTAAAATTAAAAAATCATATTTTTACCACAAAAATGATTTTTTCACCCCAATTTTTATTTTCCCAAGGGTTACAAGACTCCAAAAGTTATTGTGCAATTTGTCCTGAGTGCGCTGATACCCCATATGTGGGGTAAACCACTGTTTGGGTGCATGGCAGAGCTTGGAAGGAAAGGAGCGCCGTTTGACTTTTTCAACTCAGAATTGATTGGACGCCATGTCGTGTTTGGAGAGCTCCTGATCTGCCTAAACAGTGGAAACCCCCGACAAATGACACCATTTTGGAAACTAGACCCCTCAAGGAACTTATCTAGATGTGTAGTGAGAACTTTGAACCCCCAGGTGCTTCACTAAAGTTTATAACGCCCGAGCATGAAAATAAAAAAAACATTTTTTCCACAGACATGATCTTTTAGTCCCCAACTTTTTATTTTCCCAAGGGTAACAGGAGAAACTGGACCCCAAAAGTTGTTGTCCAATTTGTCCTGAGTACGCCGATACCCAATATGTGGGAGAAAACTACTGTAAGGGCACACGTCGGGGCTCGGAAGGGAAGTAGTGACGTTTTGGATTGCAGACTTTGATGGGAGAGCCCCTGATGTGCCTAAAGAGTGGAAACCCCCCACAAGTGACCCTATTTTGGAAAATAGACCCCACAAGGAACTTATCTAGATGTGTGGTGAGCGCTATGAAGCCCCAAGTGCTTCACAGAAGTTTATAATGTACAGCTGTAAAAACAAAATTAATCATTTTTTTACAAAAATGATATTTTCGCCCCCAATTTTTTATTTTCCCAAGGGTAACAGAAGAAATTGGACCACAAGAGTTATTGTGCAATTTGTCCTGAGTACGCTGATACCCCATATGTGGGGGTAAACTACTGTTTGGGCGCATGGCAGAGCTCAGAAGTGAAGGAGCACCGTTTGACTTTTTCAATGCAGAATTGGCTGGAATTGAGATCAGACGCCATGTCACATTTGGAGAGCCCCTGATGTGCCTAAACAGCGGAAACCCCCCAATTCTAACACCAACCCTAACTCCAACACACCCCTAACCCTAGTCCCAACCCTAACCATAACCCTAACCACAAACCTAACCCTAACTTTAGGCGCAACCCTAATTTTAGGGTTAGGGTTGCGCCTAATGGGAAAATGGAAATAAATACATTTTTTTAATTTTATTATTTTTCCCTAACTAAGGGGGTGATAAAGGGGGGTCTGATTTACTATTTATAGACGGTTTTTATGATTGGCAGCTGTCACGCTAAAAGACGCTTTTTATTGCAAAATAGTTTTTGCATCACCACATTTTGAGAGCTAAAATTTTTGCATATTTTGGCCCACAGAGTCATGTGAGGTCTTATTTTTTGCGGTACGAGTTAACGTTTTTATTGGTACCATTTTTGAGCACGTGACATTTTTTGATCACTTTTTATTTTTATTTTTGGGAGATTAGAATGAACAAAAATCAGCAATTCATGAATTTCTTTTGGGGGGCGTTTATACCGTTCCGTGTGTGGTAAAATTGATAAAGCAGTTTTATTCTTCGGGTCAGTACGATTATGGCGATACCTCATTTATATCATTTTTTTTATGTTTTGGCGCTTTTATAGAATAAAAACCATTTTATATAAAAAATTGTTTTTGCATCGCTTTATTCTGCGAGCTATAACTTTTTATTTTTTCGCTAATGATGCTGTATGGCGGCTCGTTTTTTGCGGGACAAGATGACGTTTTCAGCGGTACCATGTTTATTTATATCCGTCTTTTTGATCGCGTGTTATTCCACTTTTTGTTTTGCGGTATGATGATAAAGCATTGATTTTTTGCATTGTTTTTTTTTTTTTTTTTTAAGGGGTTCAGTAAAAAGGTTAACTAGTGAGACAGTTTTATAGGGGGCGTTGTTACAGACGCAGCGATACCAAATGTGTACTTTTAGTGTTTTGTTTTTTTTTTATTTACGGGAAGAAATGAATTTATTGGGGAATATTTTTTTTTTTACACTTGTGATTTTTATTTTTTTAACTTTGTCCCAGGGTGGGACATTACTGTATTTTATCAGATCGCTGGTGTGACAGAGTGCATGGCACTCTGTCACACCAGCGATCGCTCTGGCATTGCTGCAGGCTTCTCAGTGCCTGCTCTGAGCAGGCACTGAGGAAGCCGCCTCCCTGCAGGACCCAGCGGCCATCTTGGATCCGGGGTCCTGCAGGGAAGAGGCCTTCAGAACAGCGCGGTCACATCGCGCTGTTCTGAGGGTCTCAGGGGAGCGCACAGGGAGCCCCCTCCCTGCGCGATGCTCCCATGTCCCCGGTACACCGCGATCATGTTTGATCGCGGTGTGCCAGGGGTTAATGTACCGGGAGCGGACCGTGACCGCTCATGGCACATAGTCCCGGGTGTTAGCTGTGATAATCAGCTGACACTCGGCGGCGATCAGCTGCGCTCCCCCAGGGAGCGCAGCTGATTGCCTTGGACGTACTATCCCGTCCATGGTCAGATTGTCACGGGTTTTATGGATGGGATAGTACGTCCAATGGCAGAGAGGGGTTAAAATAAAAACGATTATACAAACCTCCCATACAGATGACCTTCCAGAGGTGTCGGCACCAGGGGCTCATGTGAGGTTGCTACGTAATGTGAGCCTGGTACCCAATCAGCGATGGTATCACTGTTGCCATTTTTGAACAAATCAAATTACAGTAAAAGGAAATTGGAGAGCAGCCGCAGCCCTGGCTTCCTGTTGATGTTCAACACGTCTGAAAGCGGGGACAGTGAAGCTGGCCTTAATTGGGCACAGGGCTCGTGTGATGTAACAACCTCACATGAGCCCTGGGAATGCAAGTTCTGACACCATTGGGAATGGCGCTGGCAAGGAAGGCGAGTATAACTGATTTTATTTTAATGAGGCCAAACATGAGTAATGACAAGAGGTTACCTGGTAGTTGACAACTCCTTTAAGAAGGTACATTTTTAAGTTAATACATTGACATTCTGAACATGAAAAAGGCTTCTACCCTGTGTGACTGCTCAGGCGACCAAGAAGAGATGATTTCATCAGAAAACATTTCCCACATTTTGAACATGAAAAAGGTTTCTCCCCAGTGTGGGTTCTCTGCTGTCTATTAAGATGCATTTTCCGGATAAAATATTTCCCACATTCTGAACAGGAAAAAGGCTTCGCCCCTGTGTGAATTCTCTGGTGCCTAACCAAATATTATTTATGGTTAAAACATTTCCCACATTCTGAACATGAAAAAGGCTTCTCCCCTGTGTGAGTTCTCTGGTGTCTAGTAAGACTCGTTTTATTGATAAAACATTTTCCACATTCTGAACAGGAAAAAGGCTTCTCTCCTGTGTGAGTTTTCTGATGTATGATAAGTTCGCTTTTACTTTTTAAACATTTTCCACATTCTGAACAGGAAAAAGGCTTCTCCCCTGTATGAATTCTTCGGTGAGTAACAAGATCTGATTTCTGTTTAACTATGTTTATTCAACAAAAATAACAAGTTAGTCATCAAAATGTATTTGACCTTCTTCTGACAAATAAGTATCCAGACAAATGATTGTATATATCAACGTTTCGGCTGGTTAGCCTTTATCAAGAAAATAAGTCTGTAACTAGAAAACAAAGCAGAAAAACAGTAACTTGTTCTAAGAACAAGTTACTGTTTTTCTGCTTTGTTTTCTAGTTACAGACTTATTTTCTTGATAAAGGCTAACCAGCCGAAACGTTGATATATACAATCATTTGTCTGGATACTTATTTGTCAGAAGAAGGTCAAAAACATTTTGATGACTAACTTGTTATTTTTGTTGAATAAACATTCATTATAAATTCTTCTAGTGTGCCGGAGTTATAAATTTTTTGATATTATTCTTGTTTTCTCCTGGCACCTATTTCTTGGGTTCACAGTGAGCACCCCCTATACGTTCTATATGATTTCTGTTTAAAACATTTCTCACATTCTGAACAGGAAAAAGGCTTCTCCCCTGTGTGAATTCTCTGATGTATGATAAGTTCGCTTTTACTTGTAAAACATTTCCCACATTCTGAACATGAAAATGGCTTCTCCCCTGTGTGAATTCTCTGGTGCCTAACCAAATATGATTTATGGTTAAAACATTTTCCACATTCTGAACAAGAAAATCTATTCTCTGCTGTGTGAATGTTAAGACAAGACTTTTCAAGGGGAAAACTATTTCCGTATTCTGAACGTGAAAATGGCTCCTTTGCTTTCAGAGCAGTTTGTTTTTTAATGCTTATTTTGTGACTTTGATTTTCCTTAGTAGTCTGTAATGAATCAGAAAACAGGCCTGTTTCAAAGAATCAGATGATAGATCTTTGCTGTGAAGGGATGATGGTATATCTGGCGTAATGTCATTCACTTCAATTGTATCCTGTAGGATCTCAAGATCAGCTGATTTAAAAATTGAAGATGTCAGCTGTCCCTCTGATCTCCTGGTACAGTCACCTGCTAAGAATAAAACCAATTATTTTTTAATAAAATATTCTTGAATTTTTCATTTTTTAATATTTCTACTTAAACAGTTTGTAAAAACGGCAAGTTATGTAAAATATTGAATCGTTAACGGAGACAATGACAATGTGTCCCATCTCCTCTGGGACCTGCTTCTGCAACATCTGCTTTTGTCACCAGGTGCAGCCTTATTCATTTTGCAGGTGTCGCTAGTAATGGAACAGAAGTCGAAACCAGAAGCTCTGTCCAGAAACTAAGATTAGGCTGCCTGGGACCAGTAATACCATCCAGTCTATCAGTATGGATGAGTGTGCTGTCCAGCTTGAGTAATCTGCTCCCTGCTTCAGCCAACTGGAAAGCACCACACTCTACTAAAGCTCGAAGCATATTGTTGGAGAAGCCACATACAGCCTTGTTCTCCTCTGGTTCATTCCTCTGTGCTCTTGAGTATGTGTTTCCTGTTGTGACCCCTGGATGCTTACGGACTATTCTTGTGTCTTCAGATTTAGTAATTTCTTACAGGCCCATCATATTTTTCTTCAAGTGATTTTCTAACTTGTCAGCACATTCTACATTATGCTGTCATTTGGCTTTGTAGCTTACAGATCTGGGCAGGTAACGGTCTGCCACTTTCAAAATGTCACAAAGTAATTTTAACATTTTCTGATGGAAGAGAATATTGTGGTCTAAAGGAAAAATGGCAATCACACAATTGAGACCGGACTACACCATTGATAAAGCAGCCACAGCCGGTGACTTAAAATAATCTGTGACTTCTCTGCATTTACTGGTTACTACTCACCTGGGTGGTTATCTGTAGCAATCTCCTCTTTACACCGCTCATCACCCCTCACATATGTATCTGTAGTATTAATATGGGTCAGATCTTCACCCTGAAACAAATATTGTAAAAGTCACAGACAGATGGAGAAGTCCCATCTATGATCAGCTCTAATCCTGCCATCTCCACCGTTCATTACACAAGTATAAAACATATAATACTGGGGGATAAAACAAGACTGAGCACAAGACCTTCACAGCCGTCTACACATCATAGGGGAGATCTCCTGACACCTTCTCTCCATCTACCTGATGATCCTGAGGAGCATTGGGATCTTCTTGGTTACAGTCCTGTGGAAGAAGAGGACGGGGACATCTCTCTGGTGTTGTCCTCTTACTGGATAGATTTAGAGGAAACACATACAGGGAGTGAATTCATTCTTTACATACAGCTAATTATAGGCCGTATGTAGTTAGTCCTGTCTATTACCTGGAGATGTGAGGGGCTGGGGAACCTCCATTATGATGTTCTTGTACAGATCTCGGTGTCCTTCTAAATACTCCCACTCCTCCATGGAGAAATAGACAGCGACATCCTGACACCTTATAGGAACCTGACACATACAATGATACCGTCATCCCCCGATCCCTTCATAGTGTTACTGTATAATGTCCCAGCATTCCCAGCAGTGTCACCTCTCCAGTCAGCAGCTCAATCATCTGGTAGATGAGTTCTAGGATCTTCTGGTCATTGATGTCCTCATGGATCAGGGGGTGAGGTGGAGGCCCTGTGATTGGGCTCATGGGTCTTCTCCATCCCTCAAGGTACTGCCACACTAAACAATCGCGCTAGCGATCTCGTTAACGTCGCATACTAATGAGATCGCTAGCGTGATTGTTATAATATGGCTAGTAGCTGCCTAATTTAGCGATGTCGTTAAGGACGCTATCGCGGTTAGCGATCTCCTTAACGACTTTGGCGGTACAAAAACACCGCACATCGCTCACAAAAAGGTGCCACACTCAGCGATATATGCTCACCAGCGGGACGCCAACGATAAAAATAGGGTCCAGAACGATGTGAACGATGAACGAGATCACAGCAGGGGCCACGTCGTTGCTACATGCCACACACACCGGCGTCACTAACGAGATCGCTAAATAGTGACGTTTTTTAGCGATCTCGTTAGCGACGCTGTTTAGTGTGGCATACCCTTTAAGACACAGGGTCCTGACAGCGATCACTAGAGGTCTTCTTCACCACTGTGTAATCCTGGTAATGGAGAGACACATTAATAAATCTCACGACAGACATTTCCAGAGTCCTCACCTCTCCAGTTCTGTCATTTATTCCCATAGATAAGAATGATGTAATGTGACGTCATCACAATCTCTCACCTCTCCAGTGAGACGGAAGAGGATCTCTAGGGTGAGGTGTAATATCCTCTCCGCCATCTTGTCTCTGTCCATATCAATCTTTGATGGGTAAATCAGGAAAATTCTCTTCTATAGAAGATCTTCACTGAGAGGATCCGATATTGTAGAGACCTGAATGAGAAGAAGATGAGGCGATGTAACATCATAAGAATCCTGTAATAATACAATTACTGGAGATAATAAGGGAAACATATGAGGAGATTTATTATTTTACAACATTCTGCATTTTTCTCTGACATCTGCTAATAGATGAGCGAATCTGAACAGTATAGTTCGGCGTCCATACTGAACACCTACTGTTCGGGCATGGACGCTGAACTCGGACTTCAACAGGAAGTCCGTGTTACTGTTCGGGATCACCTGCCCACACAACGGGTGATTGTCGCACTGTCATGTGCATGACAGCGTGGCAAACACCGCTTCTGATCGGCAGTGAAATCATCCCCGCCTGTCAGAGAGCCACAGTTCCCACCCTCCAGCCGCACTCCACATAGAGAATAATGGAGCCTCCAGCACCGACCTCCACCCACAGAGCCACACCTCCACATAGAGAATAATGGAGCCTCCAGCACCGACCTCCACCCGCAGAGCCGCACTCCACATAGAGAATAATGGAGCCTCCAGCACCGACCTCCACCCGCAGAGCCGCACTCCACATAGAGAATAATGGAGCCTCCAGCACCTACCTCCACCCGCAGAGCAGCACTCCACATAGAGAATAATGGAGCCTCCAGCACCGACCTCCACCCGCAGGGCCGCACTCCACATAGAGAATAATGGAGCCTCCAGCACCGACCTCCACCCGCAGAGCCGCACTCCACATAGAGAATAATGGAGCCTCCGGCACCGACCTCCACCCGCAGAGCCGCACTCCACATAGAGAATAATGGAGCCTCCAGCACCTACCTCCACCCGCAGAGCAGCACTCCACATAGAGAATAATGGAGCCTCCAGCACCGACCTCCACCCGCAGGGCCGCACTCCACATAGAGAATAATGGAGCCTCCAGCACCGACCTCCACCCGCAGAGCCGCACTCCACATAGAGAATAATGGAGCCTCCAGCACCGACCTCCACCCGCAGAGCCGCACTCCACATAGAGAATAATGGAGCCTCCAGCACCGACCTCCACCCGCAGAGCCGCACTCCACATAGAGAATAATGGAGCCTCCAGCACCGACCTCCACCCGCAGAGCCGCACTCCACATAGAGAATAATGGAGCCTCCAGCACCGACCTCCACCCGCAGAGCCGCACTCCACATAGAGAATAATGGAGCCTCCGGCATCGACCTCCACCCGCAGAGCCGCACTCCACATAGAGAATAACGGAGCCTCCGGCACCGACCTCCACCCGCAGAGCCACACTCCACACAGAGAATAACGGAGCCTCCGGCACCGACCTCCACCCACACTCCACATAGAGAATAATGGAGCCTCCGGCACCGACCTCCACCCGCAGAGCCACACTCCACATAGAGAATAACGGAGCCTCCAGCACCGACCTCCACCCGCAGAGCCGCACTCCACATAGAGAATAACGGAGCCTCCGGCACCTACCTCCACCCGCAGAGCCGCACTCCACATAGAGAATAACGGAGCCTCCGGCACCTACCTCCACCCGCACAGCCGCACTCCACATAGAGAATAACGGAGTCTCCGGCACCTACCTCCACCCGCAGAGCCGCACTCCACATAGAGAATAACGGAGCCTCCGGCACCTACCTCCACCCGCACAGCCGCACTCCACATAGAGAATAACGGAGTCTCCGGCACCTACCTCCACCCGCAGAGCAGCACTCCACATAGAGAATAATGGAGCCTCCAGCACCGACCTCCACCCGCAGAGCCGCACTCCACATAGAGAATAATGGAGCCTCCAGCACCGACCTCCACCCGCAGAGCCACACTCCACATAGAGAATAATGGAGCCTCCGGCACCGACCTCCACCCGCAGAGCCACACTCCACATAGAGAATAACGGAGCCTCCAGCACCGACCTCCACCCGCAGAGCCGCACTCCACATAGAGAATAACGGAGCCTCCGGCACCTACCTCCACCCGCAGAGCCGCACTCCACATAGAGAATAACGGAGTCTCCGGCACCTACCTCCACCCGCAGAGCCGCACTCCACATAGAGAATAACGGAGCCTCCGGCACCTACCTCCACCCGCACAGCCGCACTCCACATAGAGAATAACGGAGTCTCCGGCACCTACCTCCACCCGCAGAGCAGCACTCCACATAGAGAATAATGGAGCCTCCAGCACCGACCTCCACCCGCAGAGCCGCACTCCACATAGAGAATAATGGAGCCTCCAGCACCGACCTCCACCCGCAGAGCCACACTCCACATAGAGAATAATGGAGCCTCCGGCACCGACCTCCACCCGCAGAGCCACACTCCACATAGAGAATAACGGAGCCTCCAGCACCGACCTCCACCCGCAGAGCCGCACTCCACATAGAGAATAACGGAGCCTCCGGCACCTACCTCCACCCGCAGAGCCGCACTCCACATAGAGAATAACGGAGCCTCCGGCACCTACCTCCACCCGCACAGCCGCACTCCACATAGAGAATAACGGAGTCTCCGGCACCTACCTCCACCCGCAGAGCCGCACTCCACATAGAGAATAACGGAGCCTCCGGCACCTACCTCCACCCGCACAGCCGCACTCCACATAGAGAATAACGGAGTCTCCGGCACCTACCTCCACCCGCAGAGCCGCACTCCACATAGAGAATAACGGAGTCTCCAGCACCGACCTCCACCCGCAGAGCCGCACTCCACATAGAGAATAATGGAGCCTCCAGCACCTACCTCCACCCGCAGAGCCGCACTCCACATAGAGAATAATGGAGCCTCCGGCACCGACCTCCACCCGCAGAGCCTCACTCCACATAGAGAATAATGGAGCCTCCTGCACCTACCTCCACCCGCACTCCACATAGAGAATAACGGAGTCTCCGGCACCTACCTCCACCCGCAGAGCCGCACTCCACATAGAGAATAACGGAGTCTCCGGCACCTACCTCCACCCGCAGAGCCGCACTCCACATAGAGAATAACGGAGCCTCCGGCACCTACCTCCACCCGCAGAGCCGCACTCCACAGAGAATAATGGAGCCTCCGGCACCGACCTCCACCCGCAGAGCCGCACTCCACATAGAGAATGGAGTCTCCAGCACCTACCTCCACCCGCAGAGCCTCACTCCATATAGAGAATAAGGCTGGAATCACACACACCGACTAAAAAAGCTGACCGTTTTAGTCGGTCGATTATCGCAGCAAAATGTCATGAACAGTCATCCGTCTGGCATCCGATTTTCCTGGAAAGATGCGATTTATTCGCATGTGTGTGTACCTTGTAACATCCGATTTACATCCGACTTGCGAGATTTTCTCGAAGGCTTGCAAAACCGACATATAATGGATCCAAATGAATAGTATTTAAATCACCAAAGAAAGAATAGATATATACACATAGAACACACACACACACATATATATATATATATATATATACATACATACATACATATATATATATATATATATATATATATATATATATATATATATATATATATATATATATACATATATATATATATAGTTCCTAGACTTCTACATACTGTAATAGCCGCTAATTCAGTTGCCGGCTTTTGAGAAAGTACAGACCCGACATGAAATGATACATTGTTTCCACACAGTTAACCATGTCATTTCATGCATTTTTATATATGGTTTAAACTTACAATTACATCAGTATATGTGTGCAAAATTGCAGACATGTAGGGGGATATTAAAGGTATAAACTCGTTGAAAAAAATGCGTGGGCTCCCGCTGTATTTTCTCCACCAGACAGACAAAGCCAGCGAGTGGGGCAGATAATAATAGCCTAGGGAGGGTACATTTTTTTTGTGCCCCCCCTGGCTACTAACATCTGCCCCCAGACACCCCAGAAAGGGCAAATCTATAATTAGATTTGCCCTTTCTGGTACTTTACCCGTCTATTCCCATTGCCCTGTAGCGATGGCGAATGGGTTAATAAGGGGTTACAGCCACCTTGCAATTGAAAGGTGAATGTAAGCCAGGTTAATAATTGAGAGCTGTCAATTAGACAACTATCAATTATTAATCCTATTGTATGAAAGAAAAATCAAACACACACACTTTAATAAAAAAGAAGTTTAATGAAATAATCAAACAGTTTTTGACCATATTTTATTTTCCTGCTAAAACCATTTCCTGTAATAAAAATAAAATAAAAAAGCAAAATTATTGTTACCAATCCGATGTACAGTCAGGTCCCACGGTGTAATCCATCAGAAAGGGTTAACAGGTTACAGCTCGCAGAGAGCTAATAATGCTGTCTCCGAGCTGTAACCCCCTGAATGAATAAGTTCCTCTCCCAGGGAAAGGAGAGGAAGAGATTCATGAATGGAGCTTAATTGATTTATTGCCACTTTCACTTCAGTGACCTGACATGAAAGTGGGATACAATCAATTAAGCTTCATTCATTAATCACATCCTCTCCTGTCGGCAGGAGATAAGCTCATTCATTCAGGAGCTATCAGCTGAGCACGCAGCATTAGTTGCGCTGCTTATTTGATTGCTAGTTAACCCTTTGTGAAGGATTACATCGTGGGACGTGACAGATCGCCAGATAGGTAAGAATAATGTTGTTTTATTATTTTATATTTATTTTAGAAGATCAAGGGCTTCGCACGGATTAAGAGTAAAATAAAAGATGGTCAAAAATATGTGTTTTTATTTCATTAAAATTATTTATTCTTAAAGTGTGTGTGTTTTTTTATTTACTTCAATAGGATTAATAATTGATAGTTGTCTAATTGACAGCTCTCAATTATTAACCTGGCTTACAGTCACCTTTCAATAGCAAGGTGACATTAACCCTTATTAATACATTCGCCACCGCTACAGGGCAATGGGAATAGACGGGCAAAGTGCCAGAAAGGGCAAATCTAATTAGAGATTTGCCCTTTCTGGGGTGTCTGGGGGCAGATGTTAGTAGCCAGGGGGGGCACAAAAAAATGTACCCTCCCTAGGCTATTATTATCTGCCCCCACTCGCTTGCTTTGTCTGTCTGGTGGAGAAAATACAGCGGGAGCCCATGCATTTTTTTTCAACGAATTTACACCTTTAATTAACCCGTACATGTCTGAAATTTTGCACAATACACATATGTAATTGTAAGTTCAAACCATATATCAAAATACAGGAAATGACATGGTTAACTGTGTCTAAACAATGTATCATTTCATGTCGGCTTCTGTGATTTCACAAAAGCCGGCAATTGAATTAGCGGCTATTACAGTATGTAGAAGTGTAAGAACTATAAATATATGTATGTGTCACAATGATATATATATATATATTGTAAGACAGTGAGAGTATGTGTATTGAATGGGGTGTATATTTCACCTAGCTACTTTGCTGACTGGTATAAGGGAGGTGTGTGGCTTTGTAGACCTATTGGTAGAGAAAGGTCACTACACCTTACATTCAGTACACACTTGCAGCTCAGGCCTGAAATCACTCAGGTGTTAATTAGGAGACCAGAAGTAGGTGTGTTGGAACACAGTCAGAGGGCTGGCTTAGTCTGGACAGGGAGTCCAGGCACAAGAAGCAGTCTCCAGAAGTGTGAGCTATCTCAGTCTGGGTGCAGGAAGTACCCGGACACAGGAGTAGTCTTAGTGTGAATCCGTGCGAATAGCGGCTGAATAGGAGTGGATCTCTCTCAAGTCTGGACATTGAAGGTGCCTTCAGACACAAGGAGGAGTATCTGTGAAACTCCATACTGGTAACATATATCATATGTGTTGTTTTGGGCCAGGCTGGTAGAGCCGGGACCCGGATAGACAGGGCAATCTATCTAATCTATGTGTAATTAGAGGCTAGACAAGCCTAGGTTTTCTGTTTATGCTTTATTTTTATCTGTTTGCTGTGGACTTTAATAAAACTGGTTGCGGCCAGTTTTTTACACCAGAACTGCTGTCTGAATGAACTGTTTTCGTGCCATTCTGTCTACCCAGACAGCGATCCTAGAGCTATATCCCCTGAAAAGCTTACAATTGGCGGAGAATGCTGGGCAGCACAGTGGCTGATACAATTGGTGCTGGAATGTGCGTGCGGCACAGTGGCGAGAGACAGCAATAAAGGTGAAGTCTGTTGAAATAGCAGCAGAGAAAAAAAAAAGTGTGTCAGCAAAAACGTCTGATTGGAGCAGTCTTAAAGAGACAGTAGCCCTAATAGAGTTTGCAAAAGAGAATAAAAAAAAAAAAAAAGTGTGTCTGCACAGCAAAGCTGAACTTGTTGTGGAAAAGACTGTGGAGTGTGCAGCAGCAAAGAGAAACGTCTATTGGAGCAGTCTTAAAGAGACAGTGGCCCTAATAGAGTTTGCAGAAAAAAAAAAAAAAAAAAAAGTGTCTGCACAGCAGAGCTGAAGTTTCTGTGGAAAAGACTGTGGAGTGTGTATGTCTTGAGTGAAGACTGCCGTTGTTGAGACAGAGAAGTCTGACAGCATGGATGACAGCATGGAGGCGCTGTTTGAACAAATGGCACAAGTTAATGTGCAACATAAGACTGCCGTGGTTGAGACAGATAAGTCCGGCAGTATGGAGGAGCTCATTGAGTACCTGGTCCAGGCCCAGCGAAGCATGCAGCAGAGCATGGAGCAGCAGCGCCTGCAGCACCAGCAGCGCATGCAGCAGGCCCAGCAGCAATTCCTGCAGCAGCAGCAGGAGAATAACCGGTTATTTGTTGAGCGGATGGCAGCACAAAAAAAGGATTTCGGTGCCGCATCCCGAAGTAATGTTGTGAAGGCACCTGCGTTGTCCGCTGTAAAGAAGGCGGTAAGACAGTCCTTGAAAAAAATGACACCTCGTGACGATGTGGAGGTATATCTCACTAGGTTTGAGGGACTGGCAGAGAAGGAGAATCTGCCCCTATCTGAATGGGCCATGATGGTCGCACCCTATCTGATTGGAGAGCCCCAAAGGGCCTATGCTGACCTGAGCGAGCAGGACAGCCAAGACTATGCCAAGCTGAAAGCGGAGATTCTTGCCCGGCTGGGTGTTACGGTGACAGCCCGTGCCAGGGGAGTTCATGACTGGAGATGCAGTTGGGAGTCTGCAGTCAGCAAACGTGATTATGGAGTTGAAAAGGTGATAGTGAACCGCTACACCCGAGCATGTCCTCCTGAGGACGCCAATCGTCTGGTCAGCCTGATGGAGAAGGCCTTCGCCAGCAAAGACTGTCTCCGTGACCAGCCGTCTGAGAGGTCATAACTTCAGAGTTCCCGGACGCTGAACTCTCGCGGTAAGAGCGTTCCAGCTGTTGGGGACATGGGGTATGCTGATAAGCGGGTTCGGGTCCGAGGGGACATGTGGGTGGAAAAGTGTGATGGACAGGGTTGGAGATGTCGTGAAATTGCAGCCAACTGTCCAATAGAGGGGGAGCCTATGTATTGTGATGTTGGCAGATCCCTCTCTCTCTGCGCAGAACCTGTGTGTGTGTCCACCTCAGCCGAAGAGACTGGACCACAGGTGTGCACGGTGGTTGTAAATGACTGCCCAGCACAGGTCCTCTTGGACTCAGAGAGTCCAGTGACTTCCGTATGTGACAGCCTGATTGATAGGGACTTCATCCCTGATAAGCACCTGAGTATGGTGTGCACCCATGGAGACACTAAAGTCTACCCAGAGACTGCGTGGACTTGGTCCCCAAACTCGGGGAGGTTTCATATGAAGTGGGGGTAGTGAAGAACCTGGTGCACCCCGTCATATTGGGTAATGACTTTCCCCGGTCTAAGGATCTCTGGGGGAAAAATGTTTCTGATGGACAGTGTGATGAAACTCCTATTGAGGGTGCGCAGTCCCGAGGGGCGGAACACAATGCTAGTGGGTCATTAAACTTATGTGATGATGATCATGATAATGATGATGACCATGATAATGATGCTGATAATGATCATGATAGTGATGATGATACTGATCATAGTCATGATAATGATGTTGATAATAATGATGACTGTGATAGTGATGAAATTCCTTTGCAGGTGATGTTGGGAGACGAGGATGGTGGTTCTCGGGAACCGAGTGTCCCTTACTTACCTGTGTCCTGTGACAATTTTGAGAGTGAGCAGTGGCGAGACCCCACTCTTAGGACGACACAGGAAAATATGATTGTTCTAAATGAGGTTTCCCAGGAGCCTGGCTCTGAGGAGAGGTTTCCTCATGTTGCCATAAACAATAGCCTATTGTATAGGGACACTGAAGTCCAGGGAGAGGTCGTGAGTCAGCTCCTAGTACCTGAGCTATATAGAAGTATAGTGCTGGGGTTGTCACATACTTGAGGGACCACATGGTGAAGTTAATGTTGTGGATGACATGTTAACTAAAGTTCCAGATCAAGATGTGAATGAGAATGAATTGTATACTCCTGAAAGTGAGCAGGATGAGAATGAGAATGAATTGTATAACCCTGAAAGTGACCCGGATGTGGCTGAGAAAAAGGGGTCAGACAGGGATAGTGGGAATGATAGTGAATCATCTGATGACAATAAAGCAACCAGTGCAAATGAGGAAGGCATGGTAGCAGAGGAGCGTGAGAGTCCTGAGAAGAAAGCTGATGCTGACCTTACAGCCAGACAGAAGATGGCATCTGAAGATGTTTTACAGTTGGCCGGTTCCCTGGCGAAGACTAAGGTGAAAGGAAGAGAGCTGAGCTTTAAAGGCAGGACTCTGAAACTGAACACAGCACAAGTGGATGCTGTCAAAGATGAGAAGTTATCAATGTATGGTATGGAGCTGCATCATGCCCAGGACTCTGAAGGTAATGCTGCAGAGGTGGAAAAAGCCATGGAAGTGGTGGTCACCAAGCCAGATGCCTCATCAGAAGCTGAGGTCTCAAGTGAGGCTGTAAGGAACAAGACTGACGGTAGGGCTTCTGAGCATGTTCTACCAGAAGAGCCTGAAGAAGGGGCCGAGGACGTAAAGGACGTCCAACAGCTACAGGAGAAGATGCGTTTCCATGAGGCCTCCCCCAAAGAAATGAAGACTGAGAATGTTGTGTTACGCGAGCAGCTGCAGCAGTGTGAACTGGATGTGGCATCTTTTCGCCGGGAACGTGAGCGGTTCCAGCAGTTGCTCCAGAGAGCACGAAAAGAAGGGGAAAGTGTATATAGTACCTTGCAGGATCAAAGAAAAGTGGTTGCACAGGTACCAGATGAATTGATTACTTCTCAGAAAAAACTCCAAACTGTGATGGAAGGAGTGTGATGAAAGCCATGAGCATCTTCGTGAGAAAGTAGATGTGCTAAAGAAGGTTCAAGGGGAATTAGAGAAAGGTGAAAAAACCCCTATACCTCCTGTGACAGTTGGTGACACAGGGTCAGTGCCCCAAAAACAGGAGGTACGAGAGTTTCTGTGGAAGAATCAGCAGAGGTGTTCTGACGTGCCTGGTCGTACTTCTCTGGCCAGGCACTATATCGAAACTGAGCCCGGCCCTAAGGTCAAGATGAAACCGTGCAAGATACCCGAGGCCCGCAGAGAGCATAGGCCTGGGAGGGTACAGGGTAGTACGGATGCTTCAGATGAAGAGAAAGCTGATGTTGGCTATGACTCAGGTGAAGATACAAATGACAGTGGTGAAGATGAAGCTGATGAGGGCCATGACTGGTCCAGAGTTCACTGTCTGTTGGATTGTTAACCAGCCCTCCGGTCTGGATGACCAGCCCTCCGGTCTGGAGAAGAGGGGGGGGATATGTGAGACAGTGAGAGTATGTGTATTGAATGGGGTGTATATTTCACCTAGCTACTTTGCTGACTGGTATAAGGGAGGTGTGTGGCTTTGTAGACCTAGTGGTAGAGAAAGGTCACTACACCTTACATTCAGTACACACTTGCAGCTCAGGCCTGAAATCACTCAGGTGTTAATTAGGAGACCAGAAGTAGGTGTGTTGGAACACAGTCAGAGGGCTGGCTTAGTCTGGACAGGGAGTCCAGGCACAAGAAGCAGTCTCCAGAAGTGTGAGCTATCTCAGTCTGGGTGCAGGAAGTACCCCGGACACAGGAGTAGTCTCAGTGAGAATCCGTGCGAATAGCGGCTGAATAGGAGTGGATCTCTCTCAAGTCTGGACATTGAAGGTGCCTTCAGACACAAGGAGGAGGCTCAGTGAAACTCCATACTGGTAACATATATCATATGTGTTGTTTTGGGCCAGGCTGGTAGAGCCGGGACCCGGATAGACAGGGCAATCTATCTATGTGTAATTAGTGGCTAGACAAGCCTAGGTTTTCTGTTTATGCTTTATTTTTATCTGTTTGCTGTGGACTTTAATAAAACTGGTTGCGGCCAGTTTTTTACACCATAACTGCTGTCTGAATGAACTGTTTTCGTGCCATTCTGTCTACCCAGACAGCGATCCACGTGCGGTCCGTTTGTAATCAGATTTTTCATCGCTCCCATAGACTTGCATTGGCGATAGTCGACCCACAATCGGTGACAATCGCAGCATGCTGCGATTGCACACGGAAGTTTAAAACGGACCACAAAAAATCTGATACTGGGAGCTGCTCCATGGATTAACATAGGGCAGACTGCAATACGATATTTCATCACATTGCAGTCGTCCGATTCTGTCGCCAGTGTGACGCCGGCCTAATGGAGCCTCCGGCACCGACCTCCACCCGCAGAGTCGTACTCCACATAGAGAATAACGGAGCCTCCAGCACCGACCTCCACCCGCAGAGCCGCACTCCACATAGAGAATAACGGAGCCTCCGGCACCGACCTCCACCCGCAGAGCCGCACTCCACACAGAGAATAACGGAGCCTCCGGCACCGACCTCCACCCGCAGAGCCGCACTCCACACAGAGAATAACGGAGCCTCCGGCACCGACCTCCACCCGCAGAGCCGCACTCCACACAGAGAATAACGGAGCCTCCGGCACCGACCTCCACCGCAGAGCCGCACTCCACACAGAGAATAACGGAGCCTCCGGCACCGACCTCCACCGCAGAGCCGCACTCCACATAGAGAATAACGGAGCCTCCAGCACCTACCTCCACCCGCACTCCACATAGAGAATAATGGAGCCTCCAGCACCGACCTCCACCCGCACTCCACATAGAGAATAATGGAGCCTCCAGCACCGACCTCCACCCGCAGAGCCGCACTCCACACAGAGAATGACGGAGCCTCGAGCACCGACCTCCACCTGCAGAGCTGCACTCCACATAGAGAATAATGGAGCCTCCGGCACCGACCTCCACCCGCAGAGCAGCACTCCACATAGAGACTAATGGAGCCTCCAGCACCGACCTCCACCCGCAGAGCCGCACTCCACTTAAGAGAATAACGGAGCCTCCGGCACCGACCTCCACCCGCAGAGCCGCACTCCACATAGAGAATAATGGAGCCTCCGGCACCGACCTCCACCCGCAGAGCCGCACTCCACATAGAGAATAATGGAGCCTCCGGCACCGACCTCCACCCGCAGAGCCGCACCTCACACAGAGAATAACGGAGCCTCCGGCACCGACCTCCACCCGCAGAGCCGCACTCCACACAGAGAATAACGGAGCCTCCGGCACCGACCTCCACCCGCACTCCACATAGAGAATAATGGAGCCTCCAGCACCGACCTCCACCCGCAGAGCCGCACTCCACACAGAGAATGACGGAGCCTCGAGCACCGACCTCCACCTGCAGAGCTGCACTCCATATAGAGAATAATGGAGCCTCCGGCACCGACCTCCACCTGCAGAGCTGCACTCCACATAGAGAATAATGGAGCCTCCAGCACCGACCTCCACCCGCAGAGCCACACTCCACATAGAGAATAATGGAGCCTCCAGCACCGACCTCCACCCGCAGAGCCGCACTCCACATAGAGAATAATGGAGCCTCCAGCACCGACCTCCACCCGCAGAGCCGCACTCCACATAGAGAATAATGGAGCCTCCAGCACCGACCTCCACCCGCAGAGCCGCACTCCACATAGAGAATAATGGAGCCTCCAGCACTGACCTCCACCCACAGAGCCGCACTCCACACAGAGAATAATGGAGTCTCCAGCACCGTCCTCCACCCACAGAGCAGCACTCCACATAGAGAATAATGGAGCCTCCGGCACCGACCTCCACCCTCAGAGCCGCACTCCACAGAGAGAATAATGGAGCCTCCAGCACCGACCTCCACCCGCAGAGCCGCACTCCACATAGAGAATAACGGAGCCTCCGGCACCGATCTCCACCCGCAGAGCAGCACTCCACATAGAGAATAATGGAGCCTCCGGCACCGACCTCCACCCTCAGAGCCGCACTCCACAGAGAGAATAATGGAGCCTCCAGCACTGACCTCCACCCGCAGAGCCGCACTCCACATAGAGAATAATGGAGCCTCCGGCACCTACCTCCACCCGCAGAGCCGCACTCCACATAGAGAATAATGGAGCCTCCAGCACCGACCTCCACCCGCAGAGCCGCACTCCACATAGAGAATAATGGAGCCTCCAGCACCGACCTCCACCCGCACTCCACATAGAGAATAATGGAGCCTCCAGCACCGACCTCCACCCGCAGAGCCGCACTCCACATAGAGAATAATGGAGCCTCCAGCACTGACCTCCACCCACAGAGCCGCACTCCACATAGAGAATAATGGAGCCTCCAGCACCGACCTCCACCCGCAGAGCCACACTCCACATA
This sequence comes from Oophaga sylvatica, assembly GCA_033576555.1. Lineage (NCBI taxonomy): Eukaryota > Metazoa > Chordata > Amphibia > Anura > Dendrobatidae > Oophaga > Oophaga sylvatica. Next base: position 43,680 of record JARQOD010001418.1, on the reverse strand, counting down.
GAGGATAACGGAGCCTCCGGCACCTACCTCCACCTGCAGAGCCGCACTCCACATAGAGAATAATGGAGCCTCCAGCACCGACCTCCACCCGCAGAGCCGCACTCCACATAGAGAATAATGGAGCCTCCGGCACCGACCTCCACCCACAGAGCCACACTCCACATAGAGAATAATGGAGCCTCCAGCACCTACCCACCCGCAGAGCCACACTCCACATAGAGAATAATGGAGCCTCCAGCACCGACCTCCACCAGCAGAGCTGCACTACACTTAGAGAATAATGGAGCCTCCGGCACCGACCTCCACCCGCAGAGCCGCACTCCACATAGAGAATAATGGAGCCTCCAGCACCGACCTCCACCCGCAGAGCCACACTCCACATAAAGGATAACGGAGCCTCCGGCACTGACCTCCACCCGCACAGCCGCACTCCACACAGAGAATAATGGAGCCTCCGGCACCGACCTCCACCCGCAGAGCCGCACTCCACATAGAGAATAATGGAGCCTCCAGCACCGACCTCCACCCGCAGAGCCGCACTCCACATAGAGAATAATGGAGCCTCCAGCACCGACCTCCACCAGCAGAGCTGCACTACACTTAGAGAATAATGGAGCCTCCGGCACCGACCTCCACCCGCAGAGCCACACTCCACATAGAGGATAACGGAGCCTCCGGCACTGACCTCCACCCGCACAGCCGCACTCCACATAGAGAATAATGGAGCCTCCGGCACCGACCTCCACCCGCAGAGCCGCACTCCACATAGAGAATAATGGAGCCTCCAGCACTGACCTCCACCCACAGAGCCGCACTCCACACAGAGAATAATGGAGTCTCCAGCACCGTCCTCCACCCGCAGAGCAGCACTCCACATAGAGAATAATGGAGCCTCCGGCACCGACCTCCACCCTCAGAGCCGCACTCCACAGAGAGAATAATGGAGCCTCCAGCACTGACCTCCACCCACAGAGCCTCACTCCACATAGAGAATAATGGAGCCTCCGGCACCGACCTCCACCCGCAGAGCAGCACTCCACATAGAGAATAATGGAGCCTCCGGCACCGACCTCCACCCTCAGAGCCGCACTCCACAGAGAGAATAATGGAGCCTCCAGCACCGACCTCCACCCGCAGAGCCGCACTCCACATAGAGAATAACGGAGCCTCCGGCACCGATCTCCACCCGCAGAGCAGCACTCCACATAGAGAATAATGGAGCCTCCGGCACCGACCTCCACCCTCAGAGCCGCACTCCACAGAGAGAATAATGGAGCCTCCAGCACTGACCTCCACCCGCAGAGCCGCACTCCACATAGAGAATAATGGAGCCTCCGGCACCTACCTCCACCCGCAGAGCCGCACTCCACATAGAGAATAATGGAGCCTCCAGCACCGACCTCCACCCGCAGAGCCGCACTCCACATAGAGAATAATGGAGCCTCCAGCACCGACCTCCACCCGCACTCCACATAGAGAATAATGGAGCCTCCAGCACCGACCTCCACCCGCAGAGCCGCACTCCACATAGAGAATAATGGAGCCTCCAGCACTGACCTCCACCCACAGAGCCGCACTCCACATAGAGAATAATGGAGCCTCCAGCACCGACCTCCACCCGCAGAGCCACACTCCACATAGAGGATAACGGAGCCTCCGGCACCTACCTCCACCTGCAGAGCCGCACTCCACATAGAGAATAATGGAGCCTCCAGCACCGACCTCCACCCGCAGAGCCGCACTCCACATAGAGAATAATGGAGCCTCCGGCACCGACCTCCACCCACAGAGCCACACTCCACATAGAGAATAATGGAGCCTCCAGCACCTACCTCCACCCGCAGAGCCACACTCCACATAGAGAATAATGGAGCCTCCAGCACCGACCTCCACCAGCAGAGCTGCACTACACTTAGAGAATAATGGAGCCTCCGGCACCGACCTCCACCCGCAGAGCCGCACTCCACATAGAGAATAATGGAGCCTCCAGCACCGACCTCCACCCGCAGAGCCACACTCCACATAAAGGATAACGGAGCCTCCGGCACTGACCTCCACCCGCACAGCCGCACTCCACACAGAGAATAATGGAGCCTCCGGCACCGACCTCCACTCGCAGAGCCGCACTCCACATAGAGAATAATGGAGCCTCCAGCACCGACCTCCACCCGCAGAGCCGCACTCCACATAGAGAATAATGGAGCCTCCAGCACCGACCTCCACCAGCAGAGCTGCACTACACTTAGAGAATAATGGAGCCTCCGGCACCGACCTCCACCCGCAGAGCCACACTCCACATAGAGGATAACGGAGCCTCGGCACTGACCTCCACCCGCACAGCCGCACTCCACATAGAGAATAATGGAGCCCCGGCACCGACCTCCACCCGCAGAGCAGCACTCCACATAGAGAATAATGGAGCCTCCAGCACTGACCTCCACCCGCAGAGCCGCACTCCACATAGAGAATAATGGAGCCTCCAGCACCGACCTCCACCCGCAGAGCCGCACTCCACACAGAGAATAATGGAGCCTCCAGCACCGACCTCCACCAGCAGAGACGCACTCCACATAGAGAATAATGGAGCCTCCGGCACCTACCTCCACCCGCAGAGCCGCACTCCACATAGAGAATAATGGAGCCTCCAGCACCGACCTCCACCTGCAGAGCCGCAATCCACATAGAGAATAATGGAGCCTCCGGCACCGACCTCCACCCGCAGAGCCGCACTCCACATAGAGAATAATGGAGCCTCCAGCACCGACCTCCACCCGCAGAGCCGCACTCCACAGAGAATAATGGAGCCTCCAGCACCGACCTCCACCCGCAGAGCCGCACTCCACACAGAGAATAACGGAGGTGTGCGGAGCCGCGCGTGTGCGGAGCCGCGTGCGTCCTATTGGGGGGATTCATGTACGGAGCGGAGCCGTGTGCGTCCTATTGGGGGGATTCATGTACGGAGCGGAGCAGCGTGCGTCCTATTGGGGGATTCATGTACGGAGCGGAGCCGCGTGTGTCCTATTGGGGGGATTCATGTACGGAGCGGAGCCTCGTGCGTCCTATTGGGGGGATTCATGTACAGAGAGGAGCCTCGTGTGTCCTATTGGGGGGATTCATGTACGGAGCGGAGCCGCGTGTGTCCTATTGGGGGGATTCGTGTACGGAGCGGAGCCGCGTGCGTCCTATTGGGGGGGATTCGTGTACGGAGCGGAGCCGCGTGCGTCCTATTGGGGGGGATTCATGTACGGAGCGGAGACGCGTGCGTCCTATTGGGGGGATTCATGTACGGAGCGGAGCCGCGTGCGTCCTATTGGGGGGATTCATGTACGGAGCGGAGCCTCGTGCGTCCTATTGGGGGGATTCGTGTACGGAGCGGAGCCGCGTGTGTCCTATTGGGGGGATTCATGTACGGAGCGGAGCCGTGTGCGTCCTATTGGGGGGATTCATGTACGGAGCGGAGCCGTGTGCGTCCTATTGGGGGGATTCATGTACGGAGCGGAGACGCGTGCGTCCTATTGGGGGGATTCTTGTACGGAGCGGAGCCGTGTGCGTCCTATTGGGGGGATTCATGTACGGAGCGGAGACGCGTGCGTCCTATTGGGGGGATTCTTGTACGGAGCGGAGCCGTGTGCGTCCTATTGGGGGGATTCATGTAGGGAGCGGAGCCGTGTGCGTCCTATTGGGGGGATTCATGTACGGAGCGGAGCCGTGTGCGTCCTATTGGGGGGATTCATGTACGGAGCGGAGACGCGTGCGTCCTATTGGGGGGATTCTTGTACGGAGCGGAGCCGTGTGCGTCCTATTGGGGGGATTCATGTACGGAGCGGAGACGCGTGCGTCCTATTGGGGGGATTCTTGTACGGAGCGGAGCCGTGTGCGTCCTATTGGGGGGATTCATGTAGGGAGCGGAGCCGCGTGTGTCCTATTGGGGGATTCATGTACGGAGCGGAGCCGCGTGTGTCCTATTGGGGGATTCATGTACGGAGCGGAGCCGTGTGCGTCCTATTGGGGGGATTCATGTACGGAGCGGAGCCGCGTGTGTCCTATTGGGGGGATTCATGTACGGAGCAGAGCCGCGTGTGTCCTATTGGGGGCGCTGTCCGCGGTGCATGGACGCCGGTGTGACTGAGGCCGCAGGTCCCGGGAGGATTAACCCGTAGACCGGAGAACAGCGTTATCCCATGTGACAAAGTCCCGGATACAGATAGAAAGCGGAACATCACACAAAGGAAAACCGAGTGTTTGTGTATGAAGAACGGACGAGTGTGAACAGCGGCGAATCGTGAGTAAGAATAACAGGAACCTGCAGCACTGAGCACTCACCTCCACCCGCAGAGCCGCACTGCACATATGGCGGTAACTAGGCTCAACCGACCCCCAATACTCCACATCCCGCCATCACCTCCACTGCTTCCTGTCTGCTCTATGGAGGGAGAGGCGCCGCCCCTTCTGGTCACATGGGCGTGACGTCACAGAGGGCCTTTATCCTCTACCTTTCCCTGCCGGCGAGGACCAGTGGCCCCAGGTAAGAGGCGCCTCCGGGGCCCTGCAGCACTGGGATAAGGGCTCTGTATACCGGCAGCTGCGGAGGAACTACACTTCCCAGCATTCCCTGACAGCACCAGGGCCAGGAGTGCAGGCTGTGTGGGCATGCTGGGATCAGTAGTGAGGGTTGCGTCTAGATCGGAGTTGAATTTTTGAGGCCTCACTGCAGTCACATGTTTTTGTGGTCCTCATTCCAGCAGCTCCACTGTAGCTGACTCACTGGTGAGGGGACTGGATCAGAGTGGATTTTTTGATGATCTCTCTGCAGCTTCTCCATTCTAGATGGTTCAGTTTCTACAGTGACGTTCCTCAAAAAACCCACTCAGTGTTCAGAATGGAGCTGATTCCAGGCTCCTCATACACTGCAATGTACACACACTCTATATATATATATATATATATATATATATATATATATATGTATATATATTTCAGCCTTATAACTGTAATGATTTAATGTTTTTAGTTTTTATCTACTTGCTCAAACTGTTATATTTAATATTTATTTCCAAAGGGCATACAATTATTTATCATGATTAATCAAACTTGCATTTTATCGTTTTTTGTAATATAAATAATTACACATAGCGCAGATTGTTCAGATTTGTCAGAATTTTACTTTTACTGTATTTCGACATTGGATGAGTGAGCGGAGCCTCACGCGGAAAAACGTAACAGAGCCATCAACACAGTCCTCATAATTTACAACATAGGAGTGGAGTGGATTTTTTGAGGACCTCATTTTAGCAACTCCGTTCTAGCTGATTCACTATAGAGCCGTCTAGATCGGAGTGGATTTTTTGAGAATCTCCCTGTAGGCCCCAATCTGTAGTTATATATTATTGTAGATATAGACTGTATGGGATCCTGTCAGGTATATATTACTGTAGATATAGACTGTATGGGATCCTGTCAGGTATATATTACTGTAGATATAGACTGTACAGGCTCCTGTCAGGTATATATTACTGTAGATATAGACTGTATGGGCTCCTGTCAGGTATATATTACTGTAGATATAGACTGTATGGTCTCCTGTCAGGTATATATTACTGTAGATATAGACTGTATGGGCTCCTGTCAGGTATATATTACTGTAGATATAGACTGTATGGGCTCCTGTCAGGTATATATTACTGTAGATATAGACTGTATGGACTCCTGTCAGGTATATATTACTGTATATATAGACTGTATGGACTCCTGTCAGGTATATATTACTGTAGATATAGACTGTATGGGCTCCTGTCAGGTATATATTACTGTAGATATAGACTGTATGGACTCCTGTCAGGTATATATTACTGTAGATATAGACTGTATGGACTCCTGTCAGGTATATATTACTGTAGATATAGACTGTACGGGCTCCTGTCAGGTATATATTACTGTAGATATAGACTGTACAGGCTCCTGTCAGGTATATATTACTGTAGATATAGACTGTACGGGCTCCTGTCAGGTATATATTACTGTAGATATAGACTGTATGGGCTCCTGTCAGGTATATATTACTGTAGATATAGACTGTATGGGCTCCTGTCAGGTGGCTCCTGTCAGGTATATATTACTGTAGATATAGACTGTACTGGGCTCCTGTCAGGTATATATTACTGTAGATATAGACTGTAGGGCTCCTGTCAGGTATATATTACTGTAGATATAGACTGTACGGGCTCCTGTCAGGTATATATTACTGTAGATATAGACTGTACGGGCTCCTGTCAGGTATATATTACTTACTCTGCTAATTATTAGACTGTATGGGCTCCTGTCAGGTATATTACTGTAGATATAGACTGTATGGCTCCTGTCAGGTATATATTACTGTAGATATAGACTGTATGGCTCCTGTCAGGTATATATTACTGTAGATATAGACTGTACGTGGTCCTGTCAGGGTTTATATTACTGTAGATATAGACTGTAGGGCTCCTGTCAGGTTATATTACTGTAGATATAGACTGTATGCGGCTCCTGTCAGGATAATATTACTGTAGATATAGACTGTATGGGCTCCTGTCAGGTATATATTACTGTAGATATAGACTGTACTAGGGCTCCTGTCAGGTATATATTATGTAATAAGATTATGGGCTCCTGTCAGTATATATACGTAGATATGACGATGGCTCCTGTCAGTATATATTACTGTAGATATAGACTGTACGGGCTCCTGTCAGGTATATATTACTGTAGATATAGACTGTACGGCTCCTGTCAGGTATATATATTACTGTAGATATAGACTGTATGGGCTCCTGTCAGGTATATATTACTGTAGATATAGACTGTACGGGCTCCTGTCAGGTATATATTACTGTAGATATAGACTGTACGGGCTCCTGTCAGGTATATATTACTGTAGATATAGACTGTACGGGCTCCTGTCAGGTATATATTACTGTAGATATAGACTGTACGGCTCCTGTCAGGTATATATTACTGTAGATATAGACTGTACGGGCTCCTGTCAGGTATATATTACTGTAGATATAGACTGTATGGGCTCCTGTCAGGTATATATTACTGTAGATATAGACTGTACGGGCTCCTGTCAGGTATATATTACTGTAATATAGACTGTATGGGCTCCTGTCAGGTATATATTACTGTAGATATAGACTGTACGGGCTCCTGTCAGGTATATATTACTGTAGATATAGACTGTATGGGCTCCTGTCAGGTATATATTACTGTAGATATAGACTGTACGGCTCCTGTCAGGTATATATTACTGTAGATATAGACTGTATGGGCTCCTGTCAGGTATATATTACTGTAGATATAGACTGTATGGGCTCCTGTCAGGTATATATTACTGTAGATATAGACTGTAGGGCTCCTGTCAGGTATATATTACTGTAGATATAGACTGTATGGGCTCCTGTCAGGTATATATTACTGTAGATATAGACTGTATGGGCTCCTGTCAGGTATATATTACTGTAGATATAGACTGTATGGGCTCCTGTCAGGTATATATTACTGTAGATATAGACTGTACGGGCTCCTGTCAGGTATATATTACTGTAGATATAGACTGTATGGCTCCTGTCAGGTATATATTACTGTAGATATAGACTGTACGGGCTCCTGTCAGGTATATATTACTGTAGATATAGACTGTACGGGCTCCTGTCAGGTATATATTACTGTAGATATAGACTGTACGGGCTCCTGTCAGGTATATATTACTGTAGATATAGACTGTACGGGCTCCTGTCAGGTATATATTACTGTAGATATAGACTGTACGGGCTCCTGTCAGGTATATATTACTGTAGATATAGACTGTATGGGCTCCTGTCAGGTATATATTACTGTAGATATAGACTGTACGGGCTCCTGTCAGGTATATATTACTGTAGATATAGACTGTACGGGCTCCTGTCAGGTATATATATTACTGTAGATATAGACTGTATGGGCTCCTGTCAGGTATATATTACTGTAGATATAGACTGTAGGGCTCCTGTCAGGTATATTATTACTGTAGATATAGACTGTACTGGGCTCCTGTCAGGTATATATTACTGTAGATATAGACTGTACGGGCTCCTGTCAGGTATATATTACTGTAGTATAGACTGTATGGGCTCCTGTCAGGTATATATTACTGTAGATATAGACTGTATGGCTCCTGTCAGGTATATTACTGTAGATATAGACTGTATGGCTCCTGTCAGGTATATATACTGTAGATATAGACTGTAGCTCTGTCAGGTATATATTACTGTAGATATAGACTGTAGGGCTCCTGTCAGGTATATATTAGATAGACTAGGCTCCTGTCAGTATAATTACTGTAGATTAGATGTATGGCTCCTGTCAGGTATATTACTGTAGATATAGACTGTACGGGCTCCTGCAGGTATATATATACTGTAGATATAGACTGTACGGGCTCCTGTCAGGTATATATTACTGTAGATATAGACTGTAGGGCTCCTGTCAGTATATATTACTGTAGATATAGACTGTACGGCTCCTGTCAGGTATATATTACTGTAGATATAGACTGTACGGGCTCCTGTCAGGTATATATTACTGTAGTTATAGACTGTATGGGCTCCTGTCAGGTATATATTACTGTAGATATAGACTGTACGGGCTCCTGTCAGGTATAATTACTGTAGATATAGACTGTAGGCTCCTGTCAGGTATATATTACTGTAGATATAGACTGTAGGGCTCCTGTCAGGTATATATTACTGTAGATATAGACTGTATGGGTTCCTGTCAGGTATATATTACTGTAGATATAGACTGTATGGGCTCCTGTCAGGTATATATTACTGTAGATATAGACTGTAGGGCTCCTGTCAGGTATATATTACTGTAGATATAGACTGTACGGGCTCCTGTCAGGTATATATTACTGTAGATATAGACTGTACGGGCTCCTGTCAGGTATATATTACTGTAGATATAGACTGTATGGGCTCCTGTCAGGTTATATATTATGTAGATATAGACTGTATGGGCTCCTGTCAGGTATATATTATTGTAGATATAGACTGTATGGGCTCCTGTCAGGTATATATTACTGTAGATATAGACTGTAGGGCTCCTGTCAGGTATATATTACTGTAGATATAGACTGTACGGGCTCCTGTCAGGTATATATTACTGTAGATATAGACTGTATGGGCTCCTGTCAGGTATATTTACTGTAGATATAGACTGTATGGGCTCCTGTCAGGTATATATTACTGTAGATATAGACTGTACGGGCTCCTGTCAGGTATATATTACTGTAGATATAGACTGTATGGGCTCCTGTCAGGTATATATTACTTAGATATAGACTGTACGGGCTCCTGTCAGGTATATATTACTGTAGATATAGACGTATCGGCTCCTGTCAGGTATATATTATTGTAGATATAGACTGTAGGGCTCCTGTCAGGTATATATTACTGTAGATATAGACTGTACGGGCTCCTGTCAGGTATATATTACTGTAGATATAGACTGTACGGGCTCCTGTCAGGTATATATTACTGTAGATATAGACTGTATGGGCTCCTGTCAGGTATATATTACTGTAGATATAGACTGTATGGGCTCCTGTCAGGTATATGTTATTGTAGATACAGACTGTATGGGCTCCTGTCAGGTATATATTACTGTAGATATAGACTGTATGGGCTCCTGTCAGGTATATATTACTGTAGATATAGACTGTATGGGCTCCTGTCAGGTATATTTACTGTAGATATAGACTGTAGGGCTCCTGTCAGGTATATATTACTGTAGATATAGACTGTACGGGCTCCTGTCAGGTATATATTACTGTATAGACTGTATGGGCTCCTGTCAGGTATATATTATTGTAGATATCAGACTGTACGGGCTCCTGTCAGGTATATATTATGTAGATATAGACTGTACCGCTGTCAGGTCATATTACTGTAGATATAGACTATATGGGCTCCTGTCAGGTATATATTACTGTAGATATTAGACTGTACGGGCTCTGTCAGGTAGTATATTGTGTAGATACTAGACGTACTGGGCTCCTGTCAGGTATATTTACTTGTAGATATAGACTGTACGGGCTCCTGTCAGGTATATTATGTGATATAGACTGTATGGGCCTCCTGTCAGGTATATATTATGTAGATATAGACTGTACAGCTCCTGTATTATATATTATGTAGATATAGACTGTAGACTCCTGTCAGGTATATATTACTGTAGATAAGACTGTACGGGCTCCTGTCAGGTATATATTATTGTAGTAAGACTGTACGGGCTCTGCAGTATTATTACTTATTAGACTGTATGGGCTCCTGTCAGGTATAGTTATTGTAGATAGACTGTAGGCTCCTGTCAGGTATTATTATGTAGATATAGACTATGGGCTCCTGTCAGGTATATTACTGAGATATAGACGTATGGCTCCTTCAGTATATTATTGTAGATATAGACTGTATCGGGCCTGTCAGGTATATATTACTGTAGATATAGAGTACAGCTACCTGTCAGGTATATATTATGTAGATATAGACTATGGCTCCTGTCAGTATATATTACTGTAAATAGACTGTACGGGCTCTGTCAGTATAATTATTGTAGATAAGACTGTACAGGCTCCTGTCAGTATATATTGTAGTATAGACTGATATCGGGCCCCCAGGTATAAGTTCTATAGTAAGACTGCCTATGGGCCCTCACACATGTTAATGTGATCAGTACTGCCATACCCAGCAAGTATAATATGTTCAATAGACTGTATGACCCAGTAACAGTATAATTACTGATATAGACGTATGGCTCCTGTCAGGTATATTTACTGTAATATAGACTTACAGGCTCCTTCAGGTATATATTACTGTAATAGACTGTACGGCCCTGTCAAGTATATTTCTGTATAGACTGTACGGCCCTGTCAGTATATATTATTGTATACAGACTGTACGGGCCCTGCAGTATAATTGTTGCACATGCAACTGTACGCTATACCCCACCCACAGTATAATGTTCTCATAGTACCGCCATACCCCCACACACAGTATATGTTCTCACAGTACCGCCATTACCCCCAGACACAGTATAATGTTCTCACAGTACCGCCATACCCCACACACAGTATAATGTTCTCACAGTACTGCCATACACCCACACACAGTATAATGTTCTCATAGTACTGCTATACCCCCACACACAGTGTAATGTTCTCATAGTACCACTATACCCCCACACCAGTATAATGTTCCTACAGTACTGCCATACACCCACACACAGTATAATGTTCTCATAATACCGCCATACCCCCACACACAGTATGTTTCTACAGTACTGCCATAACCCACACACAGTATAGTGTTCTCATAGTACTGCCATACCCCACACACAGTATAATGTTCTCATAGTACCGCCATACCCCCACACACAGTATAATGTTCCTACAGTACCGCCATACCCCCACACACAGTATAATGTTCCTACAGTACCGCCATACCCCCACACACAGTATAATGTTCCTACAGTACTGCCATACCCCCACACACAGTATAATGTTCTCACAGTACTGCCATACCCCCACACACAGTGTAATGTTTTCATAGTACCGCCATACCCCCACACACAGTATAATGTTCCTACAGTACCGCCATACCCCCACACACAGTATAATGTTCTCACAGTACTGCCATACACCCACACACAGTATAATGTTCTCATAGTACTGCCATACCCCCACACACAGTGTAATGTTCTCATAGTACCACTATACCCCCACACACAGTATAATGTTCCTACAGTACCGCCATACACCCACACACAGTATAATGTACTCACAGTACTGCCATACACCCACACAGTATAATGTTCTCATAGTACTGCCATACCCCCACACACAGTGTAATGTTCTCATAGTACCACTATACCCCCACACACAGTATAATGTTCCTACAGTACTGCCATACACCCACACACAGTATAATGTTCTCATAGTACCGCCATACCCCCACACATAGTATAATGTTCCTACAGTACCGCCATACCTCCACACACAGTATAATGTTCCTACAGTACCGCCATAACCCCACACACAGTATAATGTTCCTACAGTACTGCCATACCCCCCACACAGTATAATGTTCTCATAGTACCGCCATACCCCCACACACAGTATAATGTTCCTACAATACCGCCATACCCCCACACACAGTATAATGTTCTCACAGTACTGCCATACCCCACACACAGTGTAATGTTCTCATAGTACCGCCATACCCCCACACACAGTATAATGTTCCTACAGTACCGCCATACCCCCACACACAGTATAATGTTCCTACAGTACCGACATACCCCCACACACAGTATAATGTTCCTACAGTACCGCCATACCCCCACACACAGTATAATGTTCCTACAGTACCGCCATACCCCCACACACAGTGTAATGTTCTCATAATACTGCCATATCCCCACACACAGTATAATGTTCTCATAGTACCGCCATACCCCCACACACAGTATAATGTTCCTACGGTACTGCCATACCCCCACACACAGTATAATGTTCCTACAGTACTTCCATACCCCCACACACAGTATAATATTCTCATAGTACCGCCATACCCCCACACACAGTATAATGTTCTCATAGTACCGCCATATCCCCACACACAGTATAATGTTCTCATAGTACCGCCATACCCCCACTCACAGTATAATGTTCCTACGGTACTGCCATACCCCCACACACAGTATAATGTTCCTACAGTACTTCCATACCCCCACACACAGTATAATATTCTCATAGTACCGCCATACCCCCACACACAGTATAATGTTCTCATAGTACCGCCATATCCCCACACACAGTATAATGTTCTCATAGTACCGCCATACCCCCACACACAGTATAATGTTCCTACGGTACTGCCATACCCCCACACACAGTATAATGTTCCTACAGTACTGCCATACCCCCACACACAGTATAATATTCTCATAGTACCGCCATACCCCCACACACAGTATAATGTTCTCATAGTACCGCCATACCCACACACAGTATAATGTTCCTATAGTACCGCCATACCCCACACACAGTATAATGTTCCTACAGTACTGCCTTACCCCCACACACAGTATAATGTTCTCATAGTATCGCTATACCCCCACACACAGTATAATGTTCCTACAGTACCGCCATAACCCCACACACAGTATAATGTTCCTACAGTACCGCCATACCCCCACACACAGTATTATGTTCGTACAGTACCGCCATATCCCCACACACAGTATAATGTTCCTATAGTACCGCTATACCCCACACACAGTATAATGTTCCTATAGTACCGCCATACCCCCACACACAGTATAATGTTCCTATAGTACCGCCATACTCCCACACACAGTATAATGTTCCTACAGTACTGCCCCCTACATGCACAATATGGTACCATCCACCTCACTGACTACCTCCGACCACCGACAGTTAATTAATAAATTCTCACTTAGCCTCATTCTTGGTGCAGATACTAATGAGCCCAGGATCTATGAGATATTCACCATACGATAGTTGGATAGGCAGCAGTGTATCCTCCATAAAGGTAGCCCACTTGGTGCCTATGAAGTGACAGGGCTCGGTGGGGTGTGGTATTGGTCGACCTCTCCTTCCCATCATCACAATTTCAGCGATATCCACATTCCCATGACGGTGATCCCGTTGAATAGATTAGTGAATCAGGGAGTGGAAAGCTCCCGATCCACCATTCAGCCTTCACTTCTGAGTCTGAGACTCCGTGCACTGCAGGCACAATGACGTCACTACATCACACCTGTAGTATGGAGCCTCAGTGCTCACACCGCACAGAGCAGTGCTCCTCAGGAACCGGGTTGGGGAGTAGTGTGTGGTTTTTATAATAATCTCTCCCAGCCTGGCCCCCTTTATTTTATAATATGCCCCAGCCTGGCCCCCAGATATCTTTCCTTGTCCTGGCTCTCCCCCATAAATGCTTGCTGATCTCTGTCCTGCCCCTAAAAAAGCAACCTGGCCCCCCCATATATATCCATCCTGGCCCCCCATGTGTATCCATCTTGGCACCCCATCTGTATCCATCCTGACCCCCCCATGTGTATCCATCCTGGCCCCCCCATGTTTATCCATCCTGGCACCCCATGTGCATCCATCCTGCCCCCCGATGTGCATCCATCCTGCCCCCCGATGTGTATCCATCCTGGCCCCCCCATGTGTATCCATCCTGGCCCCCCCATGTGTATCCATCCTGGCCCCCCCATGTGTATCCATCCTGGCACCCTATGTGCATCCATCCTGCCCCCCATGTGTATCCATCCTGGCCCTCCATGTGTATCCATCCTGCCCCCCCATGTGTATACATCCTGGCCCCCCCATGTGTATACATCCTGGCCCCCCCATGTGTATCCATCCTGCCCCCCATGTGTATCCATCCTGGCACCCCATGTGCATCCATCCTGCCCCCCGATGTGCATCCATCCTGCCCCCGATGTGTATCCATCCTGGCCCCCCCATGTGTATCCATCCTGGCCCCCCCATGTGTATCCATCCTGGCCCCCCCATGTGTATCCATCCTGGCCCCCCCATGTGTATCCATCCTGGCACCCTATGTGCATCCATCCTGCCCCCCATGTGTATCCATCCTGGCCCTCCATGTGTATCCATCCTTCCCCCCCATGTGTATACATCCTGGCCCCCCCATGTGTATCCATCCTGCCCCCCATGTGTATCCATCCTGGCCCCTTGTCCTGGCTTCATGTACAGAGAGAGAGGACAAAAAAAAATAAGATTCCTCTTACCTTCCTGCGCTCCCAGCGCTGTGCGGCGTCCTCCTCCTCTGCAGGTCTGGAGCGCACATAGTAAAATTGCCGCCGACATAGCACAGGCCGAAGGTGAATGTGTGCGCACATCGCATGTGGCGCATGACACTGACGTCATACGCTGTTGACACTCTTCAGTAATGACCGCTACGTGCGCGCACCCCTGCACATACTCTGTCTGCGCTTTTAAAGGGCCCATGCCCCTAAAAACTGCAGACTCTTCTCCTCCTCTCCTTCCCACAGCCAAGGGCCCACCGGGGATTTCCCCGATACCCCGCCAGGCCAGTCCGACCCTGTGTATATACGGAAAGTGGGTACAGAAAGTATTAAGACCTCTTTACATTTTTCACTCTTTGTTTCATTGCAGCCATTTGGTAAATTCAAAAAGTTCATTTTTTCTCATTAATGTTAATGTACACTCTGCACCCCATCTACACTGAAAAAAACAGAAATGTAGAAGTTTTCGCAAATTTATTAAAAAAGAAAAACTGAAATCTCACATGGTCATAAGTATTCAGACCCTTTGCTCAGTACTGAGTAGAAGCACCTTTTGAGATAGTACAGCCATGAGTCTTCTTGGGAATGATGCAACAAGTTTTTCACCCCTGGATTTGGGGATCCTCGGCCATTCTTCCTGGCAGATCCTCTCCAGTTCCGTCAGGTTGGATGGTGAACGTTGGTGGACAGCCATTTTCAGGTCTCTCCAGAGATGCTCAATTGAGTTTAGGTCAGGGCTCTGGCTGGACCAGTCAAGAATGGTCACAGAGTTGTTCTGAAGCCACTCATTTGTTATTTTAACTTTGTGCTTAGGGTCATTGTCTTGTTGGAAGGTGAACCTTCAGCCAAATCTGAGGTCCAGAGCACTCTGGAAGAGGTTTTTATCCAGGATATCTCTGTACTTGGCCACATTCATGTTTCCTTCAATTACAACCAGTCGTCCTGTCCCTGCAGCTGAAAAACACCCCCATAGCATGATGGTGCCACCACCATTTAAGGATTATGGAGGCCACTGTGCTCTCTGGTACCTTGAGTGCTGCAGAAATTCTTTTGTAACCTTGGCCAGATCTGTGCGTTGTCACAATTCTGTCTCTGATCTCCTTGGCCAGTTCCTTTGACCTCATGATTCTCATTTGGTGTGACATGCACTGTGAGTTGTGAGGTCTTAAATAGACAGGTGTGCGCCTTTACAAATCAAGTCCTATCAGATTAATTAACCACAGCTGGACTCCAATGAAGGAGTAGAACCATCTTAAGGAGGATCACAAGGAAATGGACAGCATGTGACGTAAATATGATGTCTGAGCAAAGGGGCTGAATACTTATGACCATGGGATATTTCAGTTTTTCTTTTTTAATAAATTTGCAAAATTTTCTACATTTCTGTTTTTTTCAGTAAAGATGGGTGCAGAGTGTACATTAATGAAAAAAAATTAACTTTTTTGAATTTATCAAATAGCTGCAATGAAACAGAGTAAAAAATTTTAAGGGTTCTGAATACTTTCCGAACCCACTGTATGTGTATATATATATATGTTTTCCATATATAGTGACATATATTTCTTGTTACTGAAACTGATATTTTTTTTACTTTGAACCTTTTTTAAACCCCTCTGATCCTACAACATACAAGCCTCTGATGGCTCCGGTGATGCCCTGTACTACTGTAGTGCCATGTATCATCACTGCCTGTCAGTGTAACGGCCCCATACACATGAGATAAGAGTTGGCTGAACGGTCATTTGGCAGACGGCTATCTCTCCCGACTCCCCCATACACACACATATTCCAGCTTTCCTGTGGTCTGTATGAGAGAGTCGCCTCCAGACTCCTCTAGAGGAGGATTATCTACAGGAAGAGCAAAAGATTATCCTCTGAAATTCAGGATGTCAGATCCTTCTCTGCCCTAACATCATCTGTCGGGAGGCCCCAAATACATTATATGGTCGCCAAACCCCCCTAAATCAGTGCTTCCATGTAACTTTAGTCTAATATGTATGGGGGCGTCAAAAGGTAACTTATTGGAGGCTGCCTCTGGCCCGGCCTAATAGACCTTCATACTCTGCAGCCCAAACACCATTATTAGGCCTGTAAGTATCGTAGAAACTATGCTGTCCCCTTCCTATCCTGTACTTGGAGGCGGGGGCATTCAGCCGAACTCTGTCACTCCTTCCTAGATGCCATGTTTGCTTTTCACAGCAGCAAGTGGTTAAACTGTCAGGGTTTTTGTTGCAGCCGCTCCTGTGCTGTCCCTGCGGTGTACATCTATGTTCTGGGGCCCAAAAGAGTTAATTTTTTTAAATAAATGTTTAACATGTTAAAAATTATAAAATGTGTCTTCTGCTTTTATCTTTCTCCTTCGTCTCATTGGGGGACACAAGACTGTGGGTGTATGCTACTGCCGCTAGGAGGCTGACACTAAGTAAACATAAAAAAAGGTTAGCTCCTCCTCCGCCGTATACACCTCAGCACTGGCCGCAGGCAAACCCAGTTCATGCTTAGTGTCTGATGGAGGCACACGTCTGGTTTTTTCCAGACCTTTTTTTTTTTTGTCTTTCGCACGAAGACGAGATAGGGGCGACGGACCCTTTTGAAGGGGTCCGATCTCCCCAAACCATCAACGGGCGAGCACTTGGAGTGTTGCCTCCACATATCCTTTCCCGCAACGTGGGACATGAATGCCGGACTCAGCCCTGACCACCCTAGAGTATTGAAACCCTAGGCTGTACAGTGGCAGGAGATAGTCCGTGCGGCCCCCACTGCACCACCAATGCTAGACTGCGGTGTTGCAAGGAGGCGGACGGTCCCTCTCCTCATCCCCTGAAGGGGTGATGGAGTTAGGGTGCCTGCACCGTCCCTCTTTTTTTCCGCAAGCCCCCCTCTAATCTGAAGAATCCTCTGCGAGAAAACCCACCTTTTAAAACCAGGTCGTGGAGGGGGGCCGGAGAGGTTGCTGGAAGCTGGGAGCCGGCGTCTGAGAGGTGGTCGTTTCAGCCTGGCTTCAGCCAGAAACAGGCGAGTCCCCGGCTTGAGCCCCGCCCCCTAGGGTGCATCATCTTCCGGCGGTCCGCCCCCTGACTCCTGGGCGGCGGCCGCCTAAAATTTAGCCCCCGGCTTCGGCCGGCGCTGGGCCTCAGGTGGAAATTTAGTTCCCGGCTTCGGCCGGAGACTAGGCCGCGGCCGGTAATTTAGCGCCCGGCTTAGGCCGGAGGGTAGGCCGCGGTCTCAAGCCCCGCCTCCGGCAGTGTCAACTTCCGGCGGGCCCGCCCCCGACTCTCGAGCGGCCACCGCCGAAAATTTAGGCCGCGGCTTCGGCCGGCGCTAGGCCGCGGCCGCAAATTTAGTCCCCGGCTTCGGCCGGAGACTAGGCCGCGGCCGGAAGTTGTGTTCCTGGCTTCGGCCGGCGCTAGGCCGCGCCTCTCGACCCCTCCCCCTGAGGCTCGGCTATATGAGGCACGCCTCCCTGATAGGGGAGCGCTTTTTTTGAAAGTCTGGACCCTCGGTCGTTTTGTTTGCGCCATTACTACGCTGTTTAAGGACGTCTGGGGATACAGGACTGGGGTAAGTGCTACTACCTCCAGCCTGGTTGTTCCGCTTCGCTGCGCTCCTCTGCGCTCCGCTCCACCGACCCCGCACCGCCACATCCAAATCATTGTGGCAGGAAAGACTCTGTGACAGATCAGTATGTCCAGAAGAACTAAGGCTCACACGGTGCTGTATACCGCATGCATTGCCTGTAAGTCCCCTTTTCCGCACGCCCAGATTAGTCGGGTCTGCGAAGCCTGTGAATCCGAACGGGCTCAGGAGCCCTCACCTCTAGCCGAGCCCAGTGCGTCAGGTCCCCCGGAATGGGCCCTGTCTCTGTCTCAATCTGTGGCGTCATTAACAAGAGCAATCGAGTCCCTTCAAGCTCCCGATAGGAGCAGGGACAGTGGTTTACCCGTCTTGGCCACGTCTCAGGAACCTCCGGCCTGCAGGGGCCGCGCTCTCACCAGGCAGACACAGGGGAAGCGAACCCACACTGCGTCGCCTATGCCGTCCAGGACCTCGGCATCTTTCAGTTCAGTTTCTCGCTCTCCCTCACCTTTGGAGGCAAGTGATCAATATTCGGATTCCGATTCTGAAGGGTCCCTCAATTTAGAGGCACCGAATTGTCAGGAGACAATTGACAGTCTGATTGAAGCTGTCAATCAATCCCTGGGGTAGACGATGAATCCACCTTGGCCTCTGGTCATAAGGTGTCCTTCAAACGAGCCAGGCAAACTCATAAGGTTTTTGGTGCTCATCCTGAGTTTGAGGAGCTAGTGCAGCGCCACCGGGAAAAGCCGGACAAGCGCTTCGCAGGACAAAGGGCCCTCAATACCAGATATCCTTTTGCTCCTGAACTTCTGAAGAAGTGGGCGGAATCTCCTGCGGTCGACCCTCCTGTGTCGCGTTTGGCGTCTAAGACGCTCCTCTCCTTCCCAACGGTTCCTCGATCAAAGATCCAACGGATCTTCTGATTGAAAGCTTGGCCCGCTCGGTGTTTGAAGCATCAGGCTCTGCTCTCTCTCCTTCTTTTGCAGCGACTTGGGTTGCTAAGGCCATGATATCCTGGTCGGAGTCTCTAAATAGAGCTCTCCACGGTATAGAGGTGCCGTCTGAGGTAACTGAGATCTCTAATCAGATAGCTCTTGCAGGAGACTTTTTAATTAATGCTTCCATGGATGCGGCTAATTGCGCTGCACTAGCTGCTGCTAATGCGATTGCTATCAGGACATCCTTGTGGTTGAGAACTTGGCGAGCGGACTCAACCTCAAAAAAATCACTTACATCTTTACCGTATCAGAGCGGCCGGTTATTTGGCGAGAAGCTGGATCAGCTCATATCTGATGCGACAGGAGGGAAAAGCAGTTTCCTTCCTCAGCAGAAAATTAGACAGCCCTTTCGCCGACAGCTTCAGCCTCGGTTTAGGGCTTTTCGCAACCCAGATTGGGCCACGGCAGCCAGCTCCAGCGGATCAGGTCGACCTAATCAGGCCAGAGATCGCCAGGTCTCCTACAAGACCAACCCTTTGGGAAGAATGCGATCTCAACAGCCAAGATCTAAAGGGTCTAGGCCCCAAAGATATTCGGACAAATGACTGGAGGCAGAATCCGGTCAATTTATCCAGAGTAGGCGGCCGCTTACTCTGGTTTCGCCCCATTTGGCTATCGATCACTCACGACAAGTGGGTCAGGGAGTTAGTTTCCTCGGGGTATAAGATAGAATTTATCAGCCTTCCCTCAAATCTTTTTTTTTTTCCCCTCGCGTCTTCCCAAAAAAGATCCCGGGTTCACGCCTTATTCAAGGCGGTCGAATCTCTTCGGCGCAGCGGGGTCATTGTCCCTGTACCAGAGGTCGAAAGAGGTCAAGGGTTCTATTCCAACCTGTTCATAGTACCCATAAAGACGGCACTGTAAGGCCCATTTTGGACCTAAAACGTCTGAACCGATTTGTCAGAATTCAACATTTCCGAATGGAGTCTCTCCGCTCGGTCATTGCAGCCATGGAAAAGGGGGAATTTCTAGCGTCAATAGACATTCAGGATGCCTATCTTCACATCCCCATATTCCCTCCTCATCAGAGGTTTCTTCGGTTTGCCATCGGCAACCTTCACTTTCAGTTCGCAGCCTTGCCCTTCGGGCTAGCCACAGCCCCCAGAATGTTCACAAAGGTTTTGGCTGCTGTTGTGTCCATTCTGCACTCCCGGGGGATAGTCATCTTGCCATACTTAGACGATCTCCTCATCAAGGGTCCGTCCTTTCAAGCCTGCGAGGAAAGTGTCAGCATTACGCTAGACACCCTTGCTCGCCTGGGGTGGCTGGTGAATCTGAAGAAATCATCTCCCGTGCCATCTCGGAAGATCACCTTTTTAGGGGTGATTTTCGACACCGCTCAGGGGTTGATAATCCTTCCTCGGGACAAAGCCCTAGTTCTCCGTCAGGAGGTACGGATCCTTCGCCAACCGATTCCTCACACCATCCAGTTTTGCATGAGGGTCCTAGGAAGGATGGTGGCAGCAATCGAGGCCATTCCATTTGCCCAGTTTCATCTCCGCTCCCTTCAGCATGCACTCTTGGCAGTATGGAACGGGAGCCCTTACTCGCTCAATCTTCGGTGCCGTCTGTCCCTGCAGGTCAGACAGACATTTACGTGGTGGACAAAGAGCACCACTCTTCACCAAGGGCGATATTTTCCTCCAGTCCATTGGCTGATAGTCACAACGGACGCCAGCCTTCTCGGATGGGGAGCAGTGTTTCGTCACTACACAGCCCAGGGGGCTTGGTGTCGGCAGGAATCGACCCTTCTGATCAATATTTTAGAGATTCGGGCTGTTCGGCTGGCTCTGAGACATTTTCACCATCATCTGGCTGGCCGCCCGGTCCGAATTCAATCGGACAATGCCACGGCGGTGGCATACATAAATCATCAGGGAGGTACACGCAGCAGGGTGGCCATGCACGAGGTAAAACATATTCTGACCTGGGCAGAAAGAAATCACTCTGTGATATCAGCGGTCCACATTCCAGGCGAGGAGAACTGGGCAGCGGATTTCCTCAGCCGTCAGGGTATAGCGTCAGGAGAATGGTCGCTACATCCCGAGGTCTTTCAGCAGATATGCCTACGCTGGGGAACCCCAGATGTGGACCTGATGGGCTCCAGGATAAACGCCAAGGTGCCCAACTTCGTCTCCCGGTACCGGGATCCGCAGGCAATTGCAGTGGACGCCCTGGTTCTACCGTGGAATCAGTTTCATCTTCCATACTTGTTTCCACCAATAGCTCTGCTCCCAAGGGTGATCAGAAAGATCAGGTTAGAGGGGGTCCCAGCGATATTAATCGCTCCGGATTGGCCGCGTCGTTCATGGTACGCAGAGCTGGTACAGTTGCTCGCCGACGCACCCTGGCGTCTGCCAGAACGCACGGACCTTCTCTCCCAGGGTCCAGTTTACCACCAGAACTCAGTGGTCCTGTGTTTGACGGCCTGGCCGTTGAATCTTGGATCCTGACCAGGGCTGGATTCTCCAAAAAGGTCGCTGCTACAATGGCTAGCGCCCGGAAACCCGCCTCGGCTCGTATCTACCACTGTACTTGGAAGGTCTTTTTTACTTGGTGCAGGGAACATGGTTATTCCCCACTTCAGTTTTCAATTCCCAACATTCTGTCATTTCTCCAAGCGGGCCTAGATTCAGGCCTAGCGCCAAGTACTCTTAGACGTCAGATATCAGCCTTGTCGGTTCTTTTTCAGCGAAAAATCGCGTCTAATTTACAGGTTAAGACCTTTATTCAGGGGTTGTCCATATAGTGCCCCCCTACAGGGCTCCCTTAGACGTTTGGGATCTCAATCTGGTTCTGGGAGTTCTGCAGGAATCTCCATTTGAGCCTCTTCAGGAGGTTTCCCTGACATACCTTTCCTGGAAGGTGGTGTTTTTGGTGGCCATAACATCCATAAGTCGGGTTTCTGAGCTGGCAGCACTATCTTGCCGAGCTCCGTACTTACTTTTCCATCATGATAACGTAGTGCTCAGGCCAACACCACCTTTTTTGCCTAAAGTCGTGTCCTCATTTCATATCAATGAGGACATTGTTTTGCCCTCATTTTGCCCAGCTCCGACGCACCGGGTGGAGAAGGCTCTCCATACGCTGGATCTGATGAGAGCACTCAGGAGATATGTATCTCGGACGGCATCCTTTTGGCAGACGGACACGCTGTTTATCCTTCCTGAAGGTCGCAAGAAGGGACTCGCTGCCTCTAGGTCAACTTTGGCTAGATGGATACGGTTAACCATTCAGGAGGCCTACCGCATCAGAGGCGCGGTGATTCCCGCAGGAATCAGGGCTCACTCCACCAGAGCAGTGGGTGCCTCCTGGGCTCTTCGGCATCAGGCTTCGGCGGAACAGGTTTGTAAGGCGGCAACCTGGTCCAGTCTGCATACCTTTTCCAAGCATTATAATGTCCATACTCAGGCCTCAGCGGATGCGAGTCTGGGTAGAAGGATTCTTCAGGGCGCGGTAGCGCACCTATAAGCAATGCCTGGTTATAAATTACACAGTGGAGTCGGTTTCCCACCCAAGGGACTGCTTTGGGACGTCCCACAGTCTTGTGTCCCCCAATGAGACGAAGGAGAAATGTGGATTTTTGTGTTACTCACCGTAAAATCCTTTTCTCCGAGACGCTCATTGAGGGACACAGCACCCTCCCTAATAGCCGGATGGCTTCGTTTTGAGTTAACTCTATTGTTTTGGGTCTGTGTCAGTAGATTTTCTTCTGGATATACTGTACCTGTGTTAACACTGATTTATTTTTTAGCCTCCTACTGCTTTTTGCACTAAACTGGGTTTGCCTGCGGCCAGTGCTGAGGTGTATACGGCGGAAGAGGAGCTAACCTTTTTTTATGTTTACTTAGTGTCAGCCTCCTAGCGGCAGTAGCATACACCCACAGTCTTGTGTCCCCCAATGAGCGTCTCGGAGAAAAGGATTTTACGGTGAGTAACACAAAAATCCATATATTTTTTTTCTTTTTCCAAGAATTGTTGGAGCCAATTTTCTTTAGAAACATTTTAATATCTGTTTTTTTTCTGGAGTTTTTCTTGTAATATAGGAAAGTCTAAGGCCTGAAATAAACCCCATAAATCACTGTACATGGCAACTTTGGGATCAGATCATTTCTGTCCGTTGTGTTTGTGGAAACAGGAAATCTTTTCTAAAAGCCTCAAACTTCTGTGTGTGAATCAGAGCTGAGATCTCACGTGATGGAAGATTACAGTGCGGGGAAGACGGGAAACATTCATATAGACGCCGGCTGTTATGTTTCGGTAGCTGAGGAGTGCAGGCAAAAAAGGCAATACACCAGAGCAGTTGGAATCTATGAGATTGCAGTACCCTGACTAACCACAACAACTAGAGGCAGCCGTGGAGCGTTCCTACGTTGGTCCTAGACGCCTCGTCACAGCCTGAGAAACTAACTACACCTAAAGATAGAAATAGGAAAGCTATCTGCCCCGGAGCAGAACCCCAAAGATAATAGAAAGCCCCCAAACATGTAATGGCGGTTAGACAAGAAGAAATACAGACACAGACAGAAAATAGTATGAGCAAACGTTGGGGCCCAAACTAACTAAATAGAAAAGGATAGGAAGGGTACTTACTGCAATCCCAGAAAACCCTGAAAAGCACCAACTCTACTAATTTCAAAAACACCTGAGATCACACGACCTCTACCACCTAAATTAGTTCTCTGGTGTAACAAAATCAAAACAGCAGCCACTGAAAAAACTGGAAAAAGCAAAGGTACAAACATCAGTGACTGAACTAAACTGAGAGGGCAAAAGCCCCCGGCGGGGACCCTGAAGGCCCCCACAGAAGTGCAGGACAAAATGCAAAAATCAAGCACAAAAACAAAAAGAAGAAAATGTCTTATCTGTTAGCAGGAGATGCAGACACGACACAGCAGGCTACAAAGGAAACAGGAATCAAGGATTCAGACCAGAACAATTGATCACCGGCAACCCTGATGGGAAGGTGACTCCCTTATATAAGACCAGTCAGTAACACCTGATTCCCAATCCTCACAATCTTCACAATCTTCACTGGACAGACCAGCACCGCTTGTAACCACCAGAGGGAGCCTCTGCTCAGAACTCATCCCAAGCCCACTCACAACAGCCGGCGGTGATGGAGTCAGGGACCAACTCTGGACAAATATGTCTCTAGAGCCGTAGTAGAAGATGAAGATATCGTCCTCATCATGAAGTAGTTATTCCTCATGTCACGTGTAATGAATATCTCCTGCAGTATTACTAATGCCGATTCCAGGGTCGGTAATGAGAGGAGAATTAGCGTTATGGAAGATGAGTCTATGAGGAACGTATTCAGCTGCCGACTCCGAGGAAGAAACTGCTTGTTGTCTGTGGCCTAAATATATAGGTTTTATTAGTAGATGTCAAGAAGAAAACTAAATCCTGTAAAATAATAAATCTCCTCATATGTTTCCCTTATTATCTCCAGTAATTGTATTATTACAGGGTTCTTATGATGTTACATCGCCTCTTCTTCTTCTCATTCAGGTCTCTACAATATCGGATCCTCTCAGTGAAGATCTTCTATAGAAGAGAATTTCCCTGATTTACCCATCAAAGATGGATATGGACAGAGACAAGATGGCGGAGAGGATATTACACCTCACCCTAGAGATCCTCTTCCGTCTCACTGGAGAGGTGAGAGATTCTGATGACGTCACATTACATCATTCTTATCTATGGGAATAACGGACAGAACTGGAGAGGTGAGGACTCTGGAAATGTCTGTAGTGAGATTTATTAATGTGTCTCTCCATTACCAGGATTACACAGTGGTGAAGAAGACCTCTAGTGATCGCTGTCAGGACCCTGTGTCTGAGGGATGTGGAAGACCCCTGAGCCCAATCACGGGGCCTCCACCTCACCCCCTGATCCATGAGGACATCAATGACCAGAAGATCCTAGAACTCACCTACAAGATGATTGAGCTGCTGACTGGAGAGGTGACAGTGCTGGGAATGCTGGGACATTATACAGTAACACTATGAAGGGATCGGGGGATGACGGTATCATTGTATGTGTCAGGTTCCTATACGGTGTCAGGATGTCGCTGTCTATTTCTCCATGGAGGAGTGGGAGTATTTAGAAGGACACAGAGATCTGTACAAGGACGTCATAATGGAGGTTCCCCAGCCCCTCACATCTCCAGGTAATAGACAGGACTAAATACACACGGCCTATAATTATCTGTATGTAAAGAATAATAATAATAATCTTTATTTTTATATAGCGCTAACATATTCCGCAGCGCTTTACAGTTTGCACACATTATAGTCGCTGTCCCCAAAGGGGCTCACAATCTAGATTCCCTATCTGTATGTTTTTGGAATGTGGGAGGAAACAGGAGGAAACCCACGCAAACACGGGGAGAACATACAAACTCCTTGCAGATATTGTCCTTGGTGGGATTCGAACCTAGGACTCCAGCGTTGCAAGGCTGTAGTTCTATCCACTGAGCCACTCCCTGTATGTGTTTCCTCCAGATCTATCCAGTACAACACCAGAGAGATGTCCACGTCCTCTTCTTCCACAGGACTGTAACCAAGAAGATCCCAATGCTCCTCAGGATCATCAGGTAGATGGAGAGAAGGTGTCAGGAGATCTCCCCTATGATGTGTAGACAGCTGTGAAGGTCTTGTGCTCAGTCTTGTGTTATCCCCCAGTATTATATGTTTATACTTGTGTAATGAGAACGGTGGAGATGGCAGGATTAGAGCTGATCATAGATGGGACTTCTTCATCTGTCTGTGACTTTTACAATATTTGTTTCAGGGTGAAGATCTGACCCATATTAATACTACAGAGACATATGTGAGGGGTGATGAGCGGTGTAAAGAGGAGATTCCCACATATGACTACCCAGGTGAGTAGTAACCACTAAATGCAGAGAAGTCACAGATTCTTCTCAGTCACCGGCTGTGGCTGCTTTATCGGTGGGGTAGTCCAGCTGTATTACCATGATCACCATTTTGCCTCTAGACCACAACATTCTCCTCCACCCAAAACTGTTCAAATGACTTTGGTCACTGAAAGCCCTTTTCTATAGAACTTACACCCTGGAGGATCCACCTACCCCCTGGGATTAGTAGATGCTGACCGTTACCTGCCCAGATCTGTAAACTATAAAGCCAAATGACAGCGCACGTAGAATGTGCTGACAAGATAGAAAATCACTTGAAGAAAAATATTATGATGGGCCTGTAAGAGAAGGCGGAGGGTAATGATGCTGTTGGCTTCCTAGATCCCTGAGATCTTATCGGATGAATCTTCTCTCCCTTCTGTGCTGCTGAATGTCTCATATGGTCCCTACTAGACCAGGTCCAGTCTTTCTGGCCAAACTTCCCTTTTATGATCGACAACATTAAATGTGCAGTGAGGCCAAGTGTGAATTTCTGTACAATAACAGCAGAGTTTCCCTTTATCCGGACTTTTCAATTTGTATTAAAACCAACTAACTTCAAGGAGGATTGTGATAATCTACATAAAACACATCACCCCTGTGCCATGATATATCTCTGAGCTGTGCGTGGCTGATGGCTGTAATATACATTCATTCACGCCTGCAGGAGATGTGTTGGCTCCAGCCCTGGTTTCATGGATTCACTCCACATCATAAATTACATTGTTTTCTATACTAAGAAATTCAGATTATTGCACAATCTCTCCTGAAATGGGGAGCAATATTATTTTCTCTAATCTCCTGGTCAGGATTCATAGTAGCTCCAATGGTCCACCATAAATGACTGCAACTCTGGTTTACTGTTGTTTAATCTGTATTTGTAGTTTTCAGCTAATGAGATTCTCGTGCTCTGGGGCGGGACTGTGGGTGTGGCTGTGGGTGGGTCTTTATGTGTTGCTCTGATTACATATTCAACTGTATTGGCTTATGACCAGTCACTGACCCCTCACTGACCTGCCCCCCATTTTTACATAATGCATATAATAGCATTTATTGTTTCACCACTAGCTACTCATTTATTACTGATGAAGACTGTTGAGTTTGATCATTTCAGTAGATGTTATTGTCTATAGTCACAGTTTTTTATTACAGTAGTGTCCAAAATACTCTGATTTAACCTCTTCCCGCAGCCAGTTTTGTGTTCTTAACCCCTCTCTGCCATCAGACGTACTATTCCGTCCATGTGACCCTGGACCTAATTCCCATGGACGGAATAGTACGTCATGGGCGATCAGCTGATTATCACAGCTGACACCTGTGACTGTGTGTCAGGAGCGGTCACGGACCGCTCCCGGCACATTAACCCCTGGCCACACCGCGATCAAACATGATCGCGGTGTACCCGGGGCACAGGGGAGGATCGCGCAGGGTGGGGGCTCCCTGCGCGCCCCCCTGAGACCCTCAGAGCAGCGCGATGTGTCGCGCTGTTCCGAGGGTCCGTCCTCCCTCCAGGTCCCCGGATCCAAGATGGCGCCGGGGTCCTGCAGGGAGGCGGCTTCCTCAGTGCCTGCTGAGAGCAGGCACTGAGAAGCCCATAGCACTGCCAGAGCGATCGCTGGTGTGACAGAGTGCTGTGCACACTGTCACACCAGCGATCTGATAAAATACTGTGATGTCCCACCCTGGGACAAAGTAAAAAAGTAAAAAAAATAAAAAGTGGTAAAAAAAATCATAAAAAAAAAAAAATATTCCCCAATAAATTCATTCTTTCCTGTAAATAAAAAAAACAAAACAATGAAAGTACACATATTTGGTATCGCCGCGTCCGTAACGACCCCCCCTATAAAACTGTCCCACTAGTTAACCCCTTTAGTGGACCCCTTAAAAAAAAAAAAAGAAAACGAAGCAAAAATCAATGCTTTATCATCATACCGCTGAACAAAAAGTGGAGTAACACGCGATCAAAAAGACCGATATAAATAAGCATGGTACCGCTGAAAACGTCATCTTGTCCCGCAAAAAAACGAGCTATCATACAGCATCATCAGTGAAAAAATAAAAAAGTTATAGCTCGCAGAATAAAGCGATGCAAAAATAATAATTTTTTATATAAAATTGTTTTCATTCTATAAAAGCGCCAAAACATAAAAAAAATGATATAAATGAGGTATCGCCGTAATCGTACTGACCCGAAGAATAAAACTGCTTTATCAATTTTACCACACGCGGAACGGTATAAACGCCTCCCCCAAAAGAAATTCATGAATTGCTGATTTTTGTTCATTCTAACCTCCCAAAAATCAAAATAAAAAGCGATCAAAAAATGTCACGTGCTCAAAAATGGTACCAATAAAAACGTCACCTCTTCCCGCAAAAAATAAGACCTCACATGACTCTGTGGGCCAAAATATGCAAAAATTATAGCTCTCAAAATGTGGTGATGCAAAAAACTATTTTTTGCAATAAAAAGCGTCTTTTAGCGTGACAGCTGCCAATCATAAAAACCCGCTATAAATAGTAAATCAGAACCCCCTTTATCACCCCCTTAGTTAGGGAAAAATAATAAAATTAAAAAAATGTATTTATTTCCATTTTCCCGTTAGGGTTGCGGCTAAAGTTAGGGTTAGGGTTGGCGCTAACGTTAGGATTAGGGTTGGGATTATGGTTAGGGGTGTGTTAGGGTTGGGACTAGGGTTAGGGGTGTGTTGAGGTTAGGGTTGGAGTTAGAATTGGAGGGTTTCTGCTGTTTAGGCACATCAGGGGCTCTCCAAATGTGACATGGCGTCTGATCTTAATTCCAGCCAATTCTGCGTTGAAAAAGTCAAACGGTGCTCCTTCACTTCTGAGCTCTGCCATGCGCCCAAACAGTAGTTTACTCCCGCATATGGGGTATCAGCGTACTCTAGACCACAAGAGTTATTGTGCAATTTGTCCTATTTCTCCTGTTACCCTTGGGAAAATAAAAAACTGGGGGCGACAAAATCATTTTTGTAAAAAAAAAGAGATTTTTTATTTTACGGCTGTACGTTATAAACTTCTGTGAAGCACTTTGGGGTTCAAAGTGCTCACCACACATCTAGATAAGTTCCTTGAGGGGTCTAGTTTCGAAAATGGTGTCATTTGTGGGGGGTTTCCACTGTTTAGGCAGATCGGGAGCTCTCCAAACATGACATGGCATCCAGCCAATTCTGCGTTGAAAAAGTCAAACGGCGCTCCTTCCCTTCCAAACTCTGCCATGCACCCAAACAGTGGTTTACTCCCACATATGGGGTATCAGTGCACTCAGGACAAATTGCACAATAACTTTTGGAGTCTTGTTACCCTTGGGAAAATAAAAATTGGGGTGAAAAGATCAATTTTGTGGAAAAAATATGATTTTTTAATTTTACGGCTCTACGTTATAAACTTGTGTGAAGCACTTGGGGGTTCAAATTGCTCACCAAAGATCTAGATAAGTTCCTTAGGGGGTCTAGTTTCCCAAATGGGGTCACTTGTGGGGGTTTCCACTGTTTAGGCACAGCAGGGGCTCTCCAAATGCAACATGGCGTCCAATCTCAATTCCAGCCAATTTTGGTTGGAAAAAGTCAAATGGTGCTCCTTCCATTCCGAGCTCTGCCATGCGCCCAAACAGTGGTTCCCCCCACATATGGGGTATCAGCGTACTCAGGACAAATTGGACAACAAATTTTGTGGTCCAATTTCTCCTGTTACCCTTGGGAAAATAAAAAATTAGTGACTAAGAGATCATTTTTGTGGGAAAAAAAACAGGATTTTTTATTTTCATGCCCGGGCATTATAAACTTGTGTGAAGCACTTGGGGGTTCAAAGTGCTCATCAAAGATCTAGATAAGTTCCTTAGGGGGTCTAGCTTCCAAAATGGGGTCACTTGTGGGGGGTTTCCACTGTTTAGGCTCATCTGGGGCACTATAAACGGAACATGACCCCCATCAATGTTTGCATTCCAAAACGTTACTGCTTCCTTTCCAAGCCCTGCCGTGCGCCCAAACAGTTTCCCCCCCCCCACATATGGGGTATCAGCGTACTCAGGACAAATTGGACAACAACTTTTGGGGTCCAATTTCCTTGGGAAAAATCAAAAATTTGGGACTAAAAAATCATTTTTGTGGAAAATTGTTTTTTGTTTTTTTTCACACCCAGGCATTATAAACTTTTGTGAAACACTTTGGGGTTCAAAGTGCTCACAACAGATCTAGATAAGTTCCTTAGGGGGTCTAGTTTCCAAAATGGTGTCACTTGTGGGGGGTTTCCACTGTTTAGGCATATCAGGGGCTCTCCAAACACGACATGGCGTCCAATCTCAATTCCAGCCAATTTTAGTTTGAAAAAGTCAAACGGCGCTCCTTCCCTTACGAGCTCTGCCGTGTGCCCAAACAGTGGTTTTCCCCACATATGGTGTATTGGCGTACTCAGGAGAAATTGCACAACAACTTTATCTGCCCATTTTCTCCTTTTACCCTTGTGAAAATAAAAAAAAGTTTGTAAAAGATCATTTTTGTGCCTAAAAAGTTAAATATTAATTTTTTCCTTCCACGTTGCTTCAGCTCCTGTGAAGCATCTGAAGGGTTAATAAACTTCTTAAATGTGGTTTTGAGTACCTTGAGGGGTGCAGTTTTTAGAATGGTGTCACTTTTGGGTATTTTCTGCCATATAGACCCCTCAAAGTGACTTCAAATGTGAGGTGGTCCCTAAAAAAATGGCTTTGTAAATTTTGTTGTAAAAATGAGAAATCACTGGTCAAATTTTAACCCTTATAATTTCCTAACAAAAAAAAATTTTGGTTCCAAAATTGTGCTGATGTAAAGTAGACATGTGGGAAATGTTATTTCTTAACTATTTTGTGTGACATATCTCTCTGTTTTAAGGGAAAAAAAATTCAAAGTTTGAAAATTGCAAAATTTTCAACATTTTTGCCATATTTGCGCTTTTTTCAAAAATAAACACAAGGTATATCGAAGAAATTTTACCACTAACGTGAAGTACAATATGTCACGAGAAAACAGTCTCAGAATCGCGAAGATCCGTTGAAGCGTTCCAGAGTTATAACCTCATAAAGAGACAGTGGTCAGAATTGTAAAAATTGGCCCGGTCATTAACGTGCAAACCACCCTTGGGGGTGAAGGGGTTAATCAGGCCCCATTTTTAAAATCTGACGTTTGTCACTTTATGTGGTGATAACTTTAGAATTATTCACAAAGGATAATAGAAAACAAATGGATGTTACAAATTATTTTCCATCTTCTCACAATACCGTACATACCATTGTACAAAACTCTCTGGGCACATGGCAGTGTTCAGAAGGGAAGGAGCGCCATTTAGCTATTTGAATGCAGATCTAGCTGGAATAGTTTGCAGACACAATGTATTGGGAGCACTGTTCATGGTCAACTGGCAGCTCAAAAGATATCCACCATGAACATGCTTGGCACTACCTTCTCTGCTTTCCATATCCCAAGGATTGCCTTGCTCATCGCCCTTTAACACCATTACATGGATCTGGACTTACACTGGGACCCCTAGGCTTGGACCGTGGTGTTACCTGCTATTCTGTGGTATTAGATGGCAAGAAGAATAGTCAGGTAGCTGGGTCAGAACCAGAAGGACAGAATACAGAATCAGAAGACACAAGAGTAGTCAGGAAATGGGCCATGGTCACAACAGGAAACAAATACACAAGCCGCAAGCTGAGCACAGAGGATTGAACCAGAGGAGAACAACGTTGTTTCTGGCAGATTCCGGCCATGTGCTTTGAGCTTTAGTAGAGTGTGGTACTTTCCAATTGGCTGAAGTAGGGAGCAGATTACTCCAGCTGGACAGCAGGAACAGATCCCAGATGAGATTGGACACACCATATGCAGAAGCCCTAATATGACTAAATGACAGAAAACCAGAACAGTTAAAATCCTCATAAAGTGATTCCATTTTATAAATTAATTCACTGAGGGTTATAATCTATACACACGTGGTGAAAATTGTTAGTACCCCTCGTTTAATGACAGAAAAACCCACAATGGTCACAGAAATAACTTGAATCTGACAAAAGTAATAATAAATAAAAAATCTATGACAATGAACAAATGAAAGTTAGACATTGCTTTTCAACCATGCTTCCACAGAATTAAAAAAAAAATAAAAAATTCATGAAATTGGCCTGGACAGAAATGATGGCACCCCTGAAAACAATGTGACAAAAGGGACATGTTAAATCACGGTGTGACCACTAATTAGCCTCACAGTTGTCTACAATCTTGGAATCAGTGAGTGGCCTGTATAGTGGGAGTAGGGATTTGGACTCGCTCAGGTGCGACGGGAGGCAAACAGGAGACAAGTTCTTAGCTGCGTTTCACTGGAATATCCAAGCAAGTTTATTCAAATGGCATAAACTGCTCTGGTTAGAAAAAACAAATGAACAGCCTTCTCTGGCACAAAGTAACCAACAGAAAAAATACACAGTCCATGTAGTACAGCGGGTCAGTGTCTTTAACACACACACAATGGAGGTCTCCACACCTCCAGCCACAGACCCTGTGGTCAGCAGTAGTCTACTTTATATAGCTGACACCCACAGCTAACACATATCACATGACTGGTCATGTGGTAGTGACATCACCACAGGTCCTTAATACACAAACTTAGGTATGGTGATGCCTCTACCCAGGGCTGAGATATGTGGGCAGCCCGACCCTCCCGTCTCTCAGTGCTGCCTGTAACCCGGACCCAAGTGTAGCAACCGACCCCTTAGTGCTAACGTGCATTTAAGAAACACTCCGGGTTACATCACAGAGATAAGCCATCTCTGTGACACATACCTCCCGTCTACTATACGACCCTTAGCCATGCTACATACCTCCCCCTTCTGCCTAAAGCCGTGGGGCTAGGCACTTTCTCCCACTAGACAAGGGATTCTTGAGAGGGCATCAGCATTACCGTGTTGCTTCCCTGCCCTATGTTCTACCTGGAAACTAAAGTCCTGCAGGGCTAAGAACCAGCGGGTGACCCTAGCATTTCTACCCTTGGTTTCCCTCATCCATCGGAGTGGGGCATGGTCGGATATCAATCTAAACTTACTTCCCACCAGATAGTAACGTAACGTGTCCACCGCGCACTTTATAGCCAAGCACTCCCTCTCTACGACAGAGTAATTCCTTTTGCAGGAAGATAGCTTCCTACTCAGGTAAAGGACAGGATGCTCCTCCCCATGTATCTCCTGTGAAAGGACTGCGCCCAACCCAACATCTGAGGCATCTGTCTGAAGAACAAACTCTTTCTTAAAGTCCGGGGCCATCAGAACGGGTTGCTTACACAGAGCCCCTTTCATTTCTTGGAAGGCCGACTCCGCCTTTTCGGACCATTTAACCATTACTGATTTTGTCCCTTTAAGAAGATCGGTCAGAGGTGCAGCCACCGTGGCAAAGTTTGGGATGAACCTCCTGTAATATCCCACAATCCCCAGGAAGGCTTTAATTTTCTTTTTGCACAACGGTCTTGGCCATGTTTGAATTGCGTCGATTTTACTGACTTGGGGTTTTATTTCGCCACGACCCACTACATATCCCAGGTACTTAGCCTCTTCTTTACCCAAGGCACATTTCTTTGGGTTTATTGTAAACCCTGCCTCCCTTAGAGCATCAAACACTGCTTGGACTGTTGTGAATGTGCTGGAAGTGAATTCTGAGCAGAAGCTCCCTCTGGTGGTTACAAACAGTACTGAACTATCCAATGAAGATTGTGAAGATTGGAGATCAGGTGTTACTGACTGGTCCTATATAAGGGAGGCTCCCTCCCATCAGGGTTGCCGGTGATCAATTGTTCTGGTCTCATCTTTGATTCCTGTTCTCTTGGAAGCTTGCTGTTTCGTTCCTGCATCTTCTGCTAACAGATAAGACATTTTCTTCTTTTAGTTTTTTGTGCTTGCTTTTTGCATTTTTGTCCTGCACTTCTGTGAGGGTCTGCCGGGTCCCCTCCGGGGGCTTGTGCTCCTCTCAGTTTAGTTCAGCCACTGTTGTTTGTTCATTTGCCTTTTCCAGTTTTTTCAGTGGCTGCTGTTTAGTTTTGTTACACCAGAGAACTAATTTAGGTGGTAGAGGTCGTGTGATCTCAGGTGTTTTTGTAATTAGTAGTGTTGGTACTTTTCAGAGTTTTTTGGGATTGCAGTAAGTGCCCTTTCTATCCTTTTCTATTTAGGAAGTTTGGGCCCCAACGTTTGCTCATACTATTTTCTGTCTGTGTTTGTATTTCCTCTTGTCTAACCGCCATTACATGTTTGTGGGCTTTCTATGTTCTTTGGGGATCTGCTCCGGGGCAGATAGTTTTCCTCTTTCTGTCTTTAGGTGTAGTTAGCTTCTCAGGCTGTGACGAGGCGTCTAGGACCAACGTAGGTACGCTCCACGGCTGCCTTTAGTTGTGGTGGTTAGTCAGGGTACTGCAATCCCATAGATTCCAACCTTTCTGGTGTATTTCCTTTTTTGCCTGCTCTCCTCAGCAACCAAATCATAACATTGGACTTTTTCCAGATGACTCTCCCAGTCCGGGCTAAAGATGACGATATCATTCAGGTACGCCGCGGCGTATAGCTTATGAGGTGCAAGGATTCTCTCCATAGCCCTCTGGAAGGTCTCGGGAGCTCCCTGGAGGCCAAACAGCATCCGTACATACTGGAAGCATCCATCTGGTGTCGAAAACGCCGTCTTCTCCTTGGCTTCCTGGGCCATGGGGATCTGCCAATATCCCTTAGTCAAATCCAAGATGGTTATGTACTTGGCGGACCCAAGTCTTTCGATGAGCTCATCAACATGTGGCATGGGATAGGCGTCGAACTTGGAGACCTCATTCAGCTTCCGATAGTCATTGCAGAACCTCCATTCACCATCAGGTTTTGGGACCAGGACAATCGGGCTCGCCCAACCGCTCTTGGATTCCTCAGTGACCCCGAGCTTCAACATACGCTCCACCTCCTTGGAGATTACTTCTCGACGGGCCTCAGGGATTCGATAGGGCTTCACATTCACCCGCACATGTGGCTCTGTCAGGACTTCATGCTCTACGACCTTCGTGCACCCCAGCAACTCTGAAAACAGGTCCCTGTTCTTCTGGAGCAATTCCTGGCACTGCTGTTTCTGGGCCTTCAATAGTGTCTCTGCTATCATAACCCCTTCAACCTCACCTTCTGGGTTGTCGAGCAAGCACGGAGTTAACGCTGACTCTTTATCTTGCCATGGCTTGATGAGGTTGACATGGTAGACTTGGTTTGGGTTCCGTCTTCCTGGTGAGTGAATCTTATAGTTTACTTCACCAAGCTTCTCCACCACCTCATATATGCCTTGCCATTTGGCCAAGAACTTGCTCTCCACTGTCAGAACTAGCACAAGAACTCGGTCTCCCTTGATTGAACTGCCTCACTCTTGCTGACCGGTTGAAGACCCTGGACTGAGCTTCTTGTGCCTGGCGGAGGTATTCTCTCACGATTGGCATCACCTTGGCAATCCTCTGTTGCATCAGTGCCACATGCTCAATGACGCTTCTGTCGGGCGTAACTTCGGCTTCCCAGGATTCCTTGGCTATATCCAGGAGACCTCGCGGTTGTCGGCCATACAGAAGCTCAAATGGCAAGAACCTCGTGGAGGCCTGTGGAACTTCACGGATTGAAAACATCAGATATGGTAAGAGACAGTCCCAGTCTCTATCGTCTTTCTCTATGGCTTTTCTTAGCATGCTCTTTAGTGTCTTGTTGAATCTCTCAACAAGGCCATCTGACTGAGGATGGTACACCGAAGTCCTCAACTGGGAGATTTGCAGGACCCTGCACAACTCCCTCATCACTTTGCTCATAAAAGGTGTCCCTTGGTAGGTCAGGATCTCCTTCGGCAAACCTGTCCGGGAAAACACATGGACCAACTCGCGGGCTATACTCTTCGCTGAAGAATTTCTCAGGGGAATGGCCTCAGGATAGCGTGTGGCATAGTCCACGATGACTAATATATACTGATGGCCCCGGGCTGATTTAACTAGGGGACCGACCAAGTCCATGGCAATTTTCTCGAATGGCACTTCGATAATGGGCAATGGCACAAGGAGGCTCCGGAAATGAGAGGTAGGGGCAGTTAACTGACATGTATTGCAGGACCTGCAATAGTTTACTATCTCCCGGTGACACCCAGGCCAATAGAACCTCTGCACAATCCGTTCCTTCGTTTTTTCCACCCCTAGGTGTCCCCCCAAGATGTGTGAATGGGCCATGTCCAGCACCTTCCGTCTATAGGGGCCTGGCACTATCAACTGCTCCACCAACTCCTCCCTTATTTTCGTGACCCGGTACAACAGCTCCCCACTCATCATAAAATAGGGAAACCTCGTGTCCTCCCCCGGCTCCTGTGCAATCCCATTAATGAAGGTGACATTGTTGAAGGCTTCCCTCAGAGTTGGATCTCTACGTTGGGCAGTCCCAAATTCTCACCGGCCACCCCTAACTCCGGAATGTCAGATACAGGGGACACTTCCTCCTCATCCCCTACCAGGACACAAAAGGGAAACCCATCTGCCTCTGGGTGTGGCGATACCTTATTAGGATTTACTGGTTCCCTATTCTCGCTAGTGACCTCAGAATCCTTTTCCCACAGATCCCAAAACATACAGAAATCCTGGCCTATAATTATAGGGTGCAACAAGTCCCGAACGACGCCGACTTCTTGGGACTCAAGGTCCACTCTGGCCATAGGGTAGTCCTTTGCATCACCATGTATACATCGAACGCCGACCTTTTTCCCCGGTAGTATGTTGAGAGGAAAAGTGGCCCTCACCAGGGTCACTAAGCTCCCAGAGTCCAGCAGCGCCATTACTGCTTGACCATTCACCTTCACGGGACATGCTTAAGGCACCTCGTTGGGGAGAGAGTTCACATTGCAGGCTGGATATGCATAGAATGAAATACGGCGTCCCATGCTGCAGTCCATCTGCTCGGTGGTCTGCGGACACCGGGCAGCTATATGTCCTGACCCGTGGCACCTCCAACAAATAACATTACCCGTAGGGACCTTGGGCACCAACTCCCCCACCCCTTTTGACAAAATAAGCGAGGTTTTGAGAAAGATCGTCCGCGGTCGAAACGTTAACCTCGGTATTCTTGTCCGTATTTTCTACATTTATCACACATGGTGATGTCTGTACGCCTGAATAAATGAATATTTATTTTTTTGCATCAAATTTTGAGTGCGGCTGTTTTCCTCTGGATACTGGACTAATTGTTCAGCCTGCACCTGCTTCTTTATACACAATGTGCACATCATTTCCTCAGTATTCCTGACGTGGGCGTCATCAGCCAGACCTGGGGTTGGGGCTCTCATCCTGCCCTGGATGGCGGTTGCTAGAAGCTGCATCTTCTACCGTTGCTCCTGCTGGTTCTGTTGTATCTGCATCAACAACAGCCTGTTGGTCTCTTGCTGCTGTGACTGCGACTGGACCAAGTGTTTCAGAAGGTCCTCCATTTTCCCCGGCAATGCTTGCTACAGACTTGACCCAGGACATGCAGTAACAGTCTCACTTCTCTGCTGGGAACGCTGCCAGCACATCTAGCACCAATTGTAGGGATTTGGACTTACTCAGGTGCGACGGGAGGCAAACAGGAGACACGTTCTCAGCTGCGTTTCACTGGAATGTCCAAGCAAGTTTATTCAGATGGCATAAACTGCTCTGGTTATAAAAAAACAAATGAACAGCCTTCTCTGGCACAAAGTAACAAACAGAAAAAATACACAGTCCATGCAGTACAGCGGGGTCAGTGTCTTTAGCACACACACAATGGAGGTCTCCACACCTCCAGCCACAGACCCTGTGGTCAGCAGTAGTCTACTTTATATAGCTGACACCCACAGCTAACACATATCACATGACTGATCATGTGGTAGTGACATCACCACAGGTCCTTAAAACACATACATAGGTATGGTGATGCCCCTACCCAGGGCTGAGGTATATGGGCAGCCCGACCCTCCCGTCTCTCAGTGCTGCCCGTAACCCGGACCCAAGATTATTATTATTATTATACATTTATATAGCGCCATTTATTCCATGGCGCTTTACATATGAAAAGGGAAAAATATAGACAGGTACAATAAACATGTGCTGGACAAGGGACACACAAGTACAGAAGGAGAGAGGACCCTGCCCGCTAGGGCTCACAGTCTGCAGGGATGAGCCATCTCTGTGACACACACCTCCCGTCTACTATACAACCTTAGCCATGCTACAAGGGCTACAGATACTCACTGTGCTGTTTGGTGACATGGTGTGTATCACACTCAACATGGACCAGAGGAAGCAAAGGAAAGAGTTGTCTCAGGAGATTAGAAAGAAAATTATAGACAAACATGTTAAAGGTAAAAGTTATAAGACCATCTCCAAGCAGCTTGATGTTCCTGTGACTACAGTTGCACATATTATTCAGAAATTTAAGCTCCATGGGATTGTAACCAACCTCCCTGGACGTGGCCGCAGGAGGAAAATTGATGGCAAATTAAAGAGACGGATAATACGAATGGTAACAAAAGAGCCCAGAAAAACTTCTAAAGAGAATAAAGGGGAACTTCAAGCTCAAGGAAAATCAGTGTCAGATCGCACCATCCGTCGTTGTATGAGCCAAAGTGGACTTCATGGGAGACGACCAAGGAGGACATCATTGTTGAAAAAAAATCATAAAAAAGCCAGACTGGAATTTGCCAAGCTACATGTTGACAAGCCACTAAGCTTCTGGGCGAATAACCTATGGACAGATGAGACAAAAATGGAACTTTTTGGCAGGCATATCATCTCTGTTTCCAGATGGAAAAATTAAGCATATCAAGAAAAAAACACTGTCCCTACTGTGAAACATGGAGGAGGCTCTTTCTTATGTTCTGGGGCTGTTTGCTGTATCTGGCACAGGACGTCTAGAATCCGTGCAGGGTACAATGAAATTTCAAGACTGTCAAAGGATTCTAGAGAGAAATGTGCTGCCCAGTGTCAGAAATCTTGGTCTCAGTTGCAAGTCATGGGTCTTGCAACAGGATAATGACCCAAAACACACAGCTAAAAACGCTCAAGAATGGCTAAGAGGAAAACATTGAACTATTCTGAAGTGGCCTTCTATGAACTCTGACCTAAATCCTATTGAACATCTTTGGAAAGAGCTGAAACATGCCGTCTGGAAAAGGCAACCTTCAAACATGAGACAACTGGAGTAGTCTGCTCTTGAAGAGTGGGCCAAAATACCTCTCGAGAGGTGCAGATGTCTCATTGACAGTTAAAGGAATCGTTTGATTTTAGTGATTGCCTTAAAAGGTTCTGCAACAAATTATTAAGTTAAGGATACCGTAATTTCTGTCCAGGCCTATTTCATGAGTGTTTTTTTTTTTTTAATTCTGTGGAAGCATGGTTGAAAAGCAATGTCTGACTTTCATTTGTTCATTTTCATAGAATTTTGATTTATTATTACTTTTGATAGATTCAAGTTATTTCTGTCACCATTGTGGGTTTTTCTGTCATTAAACGAGGGTTACCAACAATTTTGACCACGTGTGTAAGAGGAGTGAATATTTTGACGCCACAGCCACTTTCCGGAAATTAACACACAGTGGATGTTGGAGAGTGAAAATTACACATTTGCCATTTTCTTACCCAGCACTTAGTGCCCAGATTGTGCTCCAGGAGACACACACCGCAAATTAGGTGGATTCTTCTCATTATAATATTGCTAAATACAGGGATCCTAAATGTTGTTTGAGCAAACTGCAAGACTCAGAAATGAGAGCGGATTTTGCTGGATTGGTTTATAGAAACTCTGTTGCTTTTCAACAGCCTTTGAGCCACTAGTAGTGTGGGAACCTCTGTTTTTCCATTGACAGATGATGGACCTCAGTGGGGACTTGTTTTTTGTGAGATGAGAATTGGTATTATTTTCTCCTACATAACATTGACTGGTTTCTTTTTATTCCATATTTGGGAGGCAGAATGAACAAACAGTTGAACAACACACGCTACTGGTTCACCCAACAAGGTTTTCTATTAGACTGTGAACTGTCATTATCTTGGTAAATAATTACAGTTTTTACATAGCTTGCCATTTTTATGGACCATTAAAGTAGAAATATTTAAAAATATAAAGCTCAAGGATATTTTATTAAAAAGTAATAATTGCTTTTTTTTATCTTAGGAGATGAATGTACCAGGAGATCAGAGGGACAGCTGTCATCTTCAATTTTTAAATCTGATGATCTTGAGATCTTACAAGATACAACTGAAGTGATTGCTGTTACTCCAGATACATCATCATCCATTCACAGCAAAGATCTGCCATCTGATCCTATGAAACAGGTCCTATCTTCTGATTCATTACTGATTACTAAGGAAAATCAAAGTAATAAAAGAGGCAGTAAAAAACAAACTGCTCCTAAAGCAAAGAAGTCATTTTCATGTTCAGAATGTGGAAAATGTTTTAACAAGAAATCACATTTTGTTACTCACCATAGAACTCACACAGGGGAGAAGCCTTTTTCCTGTTCAGAATGTGGGAAATGTTTTAACCAGAAATGGCTTCTTGTTAGTCACCAGAGAACTCACACAGGGGAGAAGCCTTTTTCATGTTCAGAATGTGGGAAATGTTTTATAGATAAATCAGTCCTGAGTAAACATGAGAAAATTCACACAGGTGAGAAGCCTTTTTCCTGTTCAGAATGTGGGAAATGTTTTAACCGGAAAGGGAGTCTTATTACACACCAAAGAACTCACACAAGAGAGAAGCCTTTATCCTGTTCAGAATGTGGGAAATGTTTTACACGTAAATCACATTTTGTTAGTCACCAGAGAACCCACACAGGGGAGAAGCCATATTCATGTTCAGAGTGTGGGAAATGTTTTAACAATAAATCAGATTGTATTAAACACCATAGAACTCACACAGGGGAGAAGCCTTTTTCCTGTTCAGAATGTGGAAAATGTTTTAACCGTAAAGAGAATCTTGTTACACACCAAATAACTCACACAGGGGAGAAGCCTTTTCATGTTCAGAATGTGGGAAATGTTTTACACGTAAATCACATTTTGTTAGTCACCATAGAACTCACACAGGAGAGAAGCCTTTTTCCTGTTCAGAATGTGGGAAATGTTTCATCCAGAAATCTAATTTTGTTACTCACCAGAGAACTCACACAGGAGAGAAGCCTTTTTCCTGTTCAGAATGTGGGAAATGTTTTAACCAGAAATCAAATTTAGTTACTCACCAGAGAACCCACACAGAGGGGAAGCTTTTGCCTAAGGCAACTTAGGTAATGACACAAGATGTATCATTTTGGAAAACCTATCACAAATCACCCAGATAACGGTCATTATCTGAGAAACAGGGAGGTCGGAAATGAAATCCATAGAGATATGGGTCCATGGTCTCTTGGGCACAGGCAATGGCATCAACAAACCACTAGAGCGAGAGCAAGGCTTGGAGCGAGAGCAAGTCCCGCAGGACTGCACAAATTCCCTGACGTCACGAGACAAAGTAGGCCACCAAAAGGACCAACTAACCAATTCTCTGGTACCAAAAATTCCGGGATGACCGGCCAACGCGGACGAATGAATCTCAGACATAGCACTCTTTTTCCACCGGTCTGGGACAAACAATTTCCCAATAGGGCAGCGCTCGGGTTTATCCTCCTGACACCCTTCCAGAGCCAGTCTCAAATTGGGCGAGATGGCGGAAAGAACTACACCCTCTTTCAAAATAACAGCAGGATCAGGAGAGTCCGCAAGGAAACTCCTCGAGAGGGCATCCGCCTTAACATTCTTAGTGCCAGGAAGAAAGGAAACCACAAAATTAAAACGTGTGAAAAACAAGGCCCACCTGGCCTGTCTAGGATTAAGTCGCTTGGCTTATTCCAGATAAACCAGATTCTTATGGTCCGTGAGGACCACCACCTGATGTTTGGCTCCCTCCAGCCAATGTCTCCACTCTTCAAAAGCCCACTTCATGGCCAATAACTCCCGATTACCCACGTCATAATTACGTTCAGTTGGAGATAATTTTCGAGAGAAAAAGGCACAAGGGTTACTTTTAGAGGTCTCTGGATCTCTTTGGGACAAAACGGCACCTGCCCCAATTTCAGAGGCATCAACCTCCACCTGAAATGGCAGAGAAACATCAGGCTGCCGTAGAACAGGAGCAGAAGTGAATCTCTGCTTAAGTTCCTGAAACGCAGAGACTGCCTCAGGAGGCCAATTCACCACATCAGAACCCTTTTTGGTCAAATCAGTCAATGGTTTAACAATAACAGAGAAATTACCAATAAATTTACTATAAAAATTGGCAAAACCCAAGAATCTCTGAAGGGCCTTTAATGAAGTAGGTTGGGCCCAATGACAGATGGCCTGAACCTTGACCGGGTCCATTTCAATAACAGATGGGGACAAAATTAATCCCAGAAATGAGATCCTCTGTACGCTAAAAAGACACTTTGATCCCTTCACATACAGAGCATTCTCTCTCAAAATCTGGAACACAGTCCGAACATGTTTCACATGAGAGTCCCAGTCATTGGAAAAAATCAACATATCATCCAAATAAACAATCAGAAATTTATCCACAAAATCCCTGAAAATGTCATTCATGAAGGACTGGGAGACGGAAGGAGCATTAGTGAGCCCAAAGGGCATCACTAGGTGCTCAAAATGCCCCACTGGGGTATTAAATGCCGTCTTCCATTCATCCCCGTGCTTAATGCGAATAAGGTTATACGCCCCCCTGAGGTCAAGCTTGGTAAACCAAGTAGCACTTTTCACCCTGGAAAACAGGTCAGAAATCAAGGGTAACGGATATTGATATTTCACAGTGATATTGTTCAAGAGACGATAATACACGGCCTTAATGAACCATCCTTTTTGGCCACAAAGAAAAAACGGCACCCAAGGGTGAAGAGGATGGTCTGATATGACCCTTCTCCAATGACTCCTTGATATAAGACCAAAAATTTGCAACTCTCCTGATGATCAGGTTCAACCTTCATTATCACCTGAGTAGAGAACTGGGGCTTATTCTCAGCCAAAGGGGTAGAATCAATCCCCAGTAGGGGAATGGACTTCCGTAGGGGTATTAAGGGAAACTCACAACGTTTAGCAAAACAAAATCCATCAGGTTAATAGCTGCTCCAGAATCAACAAAGGCCTGAGCAGAAAATGTGGACAGGGAGCAAATCAGGGTAACAGTCAACAGAAATTTAGTCTGAACACTACCCAAGACAACTGAGCGTGCAAAACGTCTTCCCCGCTTAGGGCAGACTGAAA